>VDFB02126804.1:0-24316 GCA_007258455.2 Sequoia sempervirens | reverse complement strand
TTCCTCAGGAGCTTCTACAACTTCCTATGATTGAAGGGTATGTAGATGTGGAGAAGATGTCTCCAGTCCATAAAGTGGTATTAGGAGATGCATTGCAGGCATTTGGAAGGAAGGAGATTCTTGAAACTCATCAGAAAGGAACAAAACTCATAGAAGATGCTCTTAAGGCATTGCAAGAGGCCACACTTGGTATGTATCTATAGATGCATCTCTCACTCGTATAGAAAATTTGAGATTATTATTGGATTCTTTCAAGGAGTATACCTCCAGGCTTGGTGAAAAGAAAAAACAAGAGGTTGAGGAGAAGCTAATAGAGAAAAGGTTGTTGGCGCTGCATGACAAGTGTGCTCTAGCACACACAAATGTTGAAAAGAACTTGGAAGTTGTGCAAATCTATGTGTCAGAAGAAAATGTTGTTCTTGCTTATTGCTTGAAGTGGCCGAATGCCACTTTGAACATTAAGGTTGTTATGGACTCCATTGAGTCCTAGTTGACTGCTCTCTTCGGTACTTACAATATATCCAAAGACAAAGATAGATCAACCTGGAACGCCATCTCTGTGCATAAAGATAAATTCTTTGTTTTACAGAAATAGAAGGAAGAGATTATCAAAAAATTTGATCAGTTAAGTGACATTATAAGAGTGGAGTACACTCCAGTTGGCAAGGATTTGGTAGGAACAAAAAAACTCGAGAAGATAAATCTGACTCCTGATACTTTAGATGGTGCAGAAGAAACTCTGGTAGAGTTGGAATCCCTGAATAGGATGTTGATTGCTGCAAAGGAAAGTTGGGAGAATGGTAAATTAGTATGGCAAGGTATTCTTAAGGAGCTTCAAGGCTCACCATCCTCTAGTTAATGCATGTCTCTTCATTTTCATATTTCAATTTTTGGGATGCCCTTTGTCCTTGATGTCAAAGGGGAGAGAAAAGGTGATAGTGGAAGGAGAATACTAATAATAGGGGGAGAGTGTTGTAAATAAGAGTTTGGTAATTTTTGCAAGTTTTGTTTTATTTTGGCGCATGTTTCCATCAATGAAAAAGGGGGAGATTGTTGGAAAAATGAAGAACACCTTTTATACTATTTTTGTTGTCATTGATGTCACCATGATATATGAGTTGCAACTACAAGATCAAGTCTTTGTATTTTGAACCGGTACCTGATTCGGTATGTAGTTATCATCCTCTAATGTTTTTGTCTGCAATCCTTTGCTATTGATTCTTGTTGCTTGCGGCTTTGGGAAATGGTTTATGGATGTTGGAGGCACACACATTCAGAATCTCACGTATTTAGATGCTCGTATGGCGTATCAACATTATTCTGTTGTTGCAATTAGGTCTATTTTTGGCCGACCTAATGGATAGATGATGTTAGGGAAAACTTTAGTGGCGAATCTTCACCAATTGGCGAATAATTGAAATCAGGACCTCCAAAAATGGTGAATAGTACAAGCTAAAAAGGAGTCTGAATTGCTAGGTTTTTACAAAAAAATAATTTCATCTCGATTAATTCACCTATGCATTATTTTTTAAAATAATAAATTGAATTGATTTGCCAGTAGTTTATACTGTAATTAAAAATATTAATTATATTCACCAGTAATATTATATTCCTACCATTAATTTTGGGGAAATATCGCCACTAATAATAAATTACCATTTAATTGTAGGGATATTTTATCCTTGAATATGGATTTTATTTATTGCCATTGATTAGCTTTTTAATCAGACGACTACAAGTTGATTCTGTGACCTATATGCACGTGCCTTTTAAAAGGCTTGTTGAGGCCTGAAATTTATTTTGGGCCACACAATTAGATTTAATCGTGTGACCCAAAACAAATTTTGGGCCTCTATAAGCCTTTTAAAAGGCATGTGCATATAGGTCGTGGAATCAACCTACAACCACTCGATTAAAAAGCTAATCAATGGTAACAATTTCACTTTTCATTTAGTCTTTTTTTTTTAAAGTGAGGTATCTTTGTCACCAACTACATGGCCACCTTCTATCATTGATCAAGAGGGTATCTTGTCGAGACTCCTCCAAGATCACTTGATATCCCTTCCTCCAATAACTTGCAAGAAATGCTATTACAAGACTTCATTTTGTCCATATCATAGAGTTCATGGCTATTCCACTAATGAATGTAAGGCTTTGAGTGGTAAAATCCAACATATTAAGGAGTTTGGTGTTCTTCCTTTTGTGGAGGTGCCACCTAATTCCTCTAATTGATACTGATTTTCACTCTAGCATGCATTTCATTAATCATTTTGGCTCACCCTTGTCTTGCACTAAGTAGGGGCAAGGGGTTATGTCACCTTGTCCTTGTATGTCACTTGTCATTCCCTCTTTTGACTTGCCGTTAACCTTTCATGAACATATAATTTGAGCAAGCTTGGGATGTGGACGACATGCCTTAAGTTGGCTCGCATGTGACATACTACCCTTTTCATGATGTAGCTTATCAGAAACATATGACTTGGCATAGGGCTTTCCACATAAGCTCTCATGTCTCCTTCTTCTACTTTAAAGCAATTGCTCATAGTATTGGTGTTCACAACCGCTTTAAAGTGGGGGAATACATCACCACTCACATTTCATTATGCGATTTTATTTTTCTTGCTATTTATTCTCTTGGAAACATTAGGTACAATGTTTCCCAGGATGAGACGTTGCACTTGTCCTCTCTTGGAAACAAGATGAGACCATTTGCACTTATCCTCTCTTGGAGACATTAGGCACAATGTTCCCTAAGATGAGACCTTGCACGAACTAAGCAAAATCCCTTTGAGCACACCTTACACTATTTTTGCATTTACAACAATTGTTACACGACCACTTTGCATAATACAACTTGCATGCCTGTGGTTCCATCATGTTTGTCTATGAGTGTCAAGCATACGAAGTTTTGCTTACCTCATGGAGCTCAAATTTCATTAAATCATTGTGGTGCCTTATCAAAGTTATCAAGAGGCATAACTTTGGTATAGTTGAGTGGGAAGCTCATTCCAAGGAATGAATTTCCCCATAGCCACCTTTTGGACTTCTCACCCTGTAGACAACTAGAAGTTTCGTGGCCCCAGAGTGAGTATATTGTGGATTTCTCACCCCATGGATAACTAGAAGTTTCATGGCCCCAAAGTGAGTATATTTGGGCCTTCTCACCTAGCGGACAACCATGAGTTCCATCACCCTAGAATGAGTACACATTTGTTGTTCCAAATAAATAGCCTAGACCTAATCCACAATGTGTTGGACAAATGGTCGAAGCTTGATCCACCTTTTTATTTTCACCTCCTTCTAAATTCTTGCCATTGCATGATCATGTATCTTGTTCTACTACAAATCATTCACCTTGCGCGTGTTCTTTCATGCTTATGTTGGTTTGACTTAAGATCTTGGATCCTGGGGGCTTGCACAACCTCCTTTGATCTTTTCCATCCTTTATCATCCACATTGGTACAATTGGACCCTCTTGAATGTCTACTTTAGTGTGAGTTTGAAGCAAGTTCATCCTCTCACTAAAGTGGGGGCTAACTGTGGACACGAAAAATGTATCCCTTTTTGCTTGCTTGATTTGGGCATAATTGATGATATATTAGACTTAATGAGGCCTTGATTTAGTGTTGTGAGGTGTTTTTCACATCCACATTAGGTCTTGGACCCTTGAAAATAGAATAAAATGCATCTAACAATGTCTTGTAAAGGTGTTGTAAAGTGTTGTAAAATACTTTCACGCCTCTCTAGACTTAATGGACCTATTTTCCCTTAATTCAACATTATAAAATATATTTAATTACATTATCACATCAATCTAGAAGGCTTGTGAATTAAACTTGATTCTAATCTACTGTTGTAATGTGTTTTACACATTCACATTGGAAATTGTGCCTTTCTAGGCTATGTGGACCTCATTTTAATGGTGTAAAGTGCATTTAATCACACTTTCACATTGAAATTTGTGTCCCAAGATATAATTGACCTTTACATCATCATTAATAGGCCCCTATGACCCCATATTGTGCATCCCGAGGCATAATTTGATCAAATAACTGACTAGAACAATCTAGAAACCTGATTTTCTTATCTCCCGACCTTCCAACTAGCAGAATGGCCCCTATGGGACCCTTTCACCCTTGATGGTGAATCGGTCCCATCTAGGTGGGACCCATTCACCCTTGATGGCGAATGAGTCCCATTTGAGCCATTTTCAAAGTTTAAGCGGGAAAAGTTGGATTTTAGGTTTTATTTTCCTCCATGTCAGCCTTAGGGATCTAATTAATAGGAAAATAAGGTGAATTGCCTATAAAAATAAGTCTCTAAACCCTTATTCACATCTCTTAACTCATTTCATAACTCATTCATCATTTGTCTTCCACTTCAAGTCAAGCAAGCTAGGGTTTTATCATTCCAAGTCAACAAGATAGCTTCCAAAGACATTCAAGGGCAAAATCTTCCTCCATTACTGCAGAAAATCAAGATCAAATATCATGGAAAGGTATTAATTACTTTGTTTCATGATTCATTACATCATTTCTCCATTTTGGTTTAATTACCTACAAAGGGGTTTGACCAAGGAAAGTCCCCATGCCCTAACGTCCAACATTTCTCCTTCTCTTCTTGTGTGTTTGCATATTTAGGCATCTTGAAGACCTAGAAATCATTGAAGATCGAGTTTTAAAGTTGTTGAAGACATATCCTTGTTGAATAAGGCAAAATATCAACAAAAAGTCACTTTCAGACCCAAAAATTAGACTTTCGGAGGCAGACACCTATCAGGAACTGAAGAGCAGATCAAGGGTTATGTTGCATTCAGAGTTTGACATGTTTTGATCGGTTACAACTGCTCGTGGATACTTAGAGATGTAGGTGATAGTTGGAGTTCTCTTGTGATTATCTAGATATTTGCTTTAGACAGTTACTCTTTGGAGGTTTCAGTAGAAAGACCTAGGAGCTTTCACCTGGTATTTACCGATAGAGGAGATTGTTCTTGGAGTGAGTCATGATGACTTGGTTATTCTGGAGGAGCATTCTCATTCCCCACTCTTGGTCTACTCAACAATTTATTATTTGAGAGGTATTTGCCCATTATATCTTTCAGATGTGTTATGTTTCATGCTTTGATTTATAATGGGATCAAGTTGATTCATTGTGTTTTGGATACTCATTTGAGGATGGTTTAGCATGAGTTTATATGCTTTATCTTTCATAGATATGGATCTTGAGCTATGGATAGTTAGTTCTGGAGGATTCATTTTGAGAGATGTTATGGCATGGTTATCTCCTTGTACATTTGAGTTTATGATATCATTCTTTGATGAGGATTGTTAGGAGATGGTTTATGGGCTGATTTCCAGTATGGGGATGGTTACCTTGAGTTTGATCTTCTTGATTAGAGATGCTTACATCTAGTTTGGCATTGTTATATTGATTTATATATTGTACTTGATCTATGATATTGAGTGTTATGGATGCTGTAGAGGCTTTTCATTTGGGGTTGTTAGGAGATCATACTTGACACAACATTGTACTTTTGAGGTGTTGGTAGAAGGACATTATGGTTTACAAGTTTTCTCTCTTCATGGTTCCTTCCCAGATATTCATGTTTTGGGAGGATGGTGGCAACATGTTGTGAGAGAGTATGCAACTCTTAGGTTGCATGTGTGGATCATTGTTATTGTTCTTGGTACTTCATGCTTTCATTTACTTATCACACCTTGATATAGCGTTGATTGGTAGAATTGATATGGTTTGACATTACCTATGCAGTGGGAGTACCTGGATATGTATGTTCTTCATTGAAAGATTTGATACAGGGGGCTTGTGGTTGCAGTTTACAGGTTGCATATGTTCTTGGTATGAGTTTACTGATGTATTGATACCTTGGAGGTATGGATGTATTAGCATGTGTTGTATTATGTGTGAGCTTGTGGGTAATCCCACAATAGTGGTTTACAATTTTTGGCCAAACTGGACACTGAAATAATTTTTTTTAACTAAATCTTCACTTTCGAGCACCTATAGCAGCAAAACCGTGAGGAATTTGAAGATGATGCAAACTAGAGTTTCGTGACATTTTGTCTGTAGATTCTAAATATATTTTTTTCAAAAAATTTTTGGGATCAAATTTCACTTTTTCCATCTCCTTTAAAAAAATGGTTTTTTCATAAAATAACATTTTAAAAAAAGTGGACGCTCATTGTATAACACAACTTTTCCATTAAGGATACAATTCTAATTCTTTCAAATCTAGATTTGTAACTGCGAGCATCTAGTGCTTCCACTTGGTTAGATAGTTTTTTATTGGAATATTTTTCTTTAATCGTTTCAAAGTCAAACCAATTACAATTCATGTATTATTAGCGCGCCGACCAGATAACGGTAACTTTTTTGTATGTATCAAAAATTCTTTTTTTTTTTTTTGTTGGACTGGGGCGGACCTTCAATATCTAGTGCACCTATATTTTTAATTTTTTGATAATCTCTATTTTCCACATGCGTAGCAAAGAGCTTGATTTCTCAAAGTGGAAAACCCAACACTGTACAAGAGAAATACAAAATAAATATTATAATAAAACTAAATTTATTTAAAATTATAATTTTGGGGCTTATATTGTAAGACCATACAATTTCAATAAAACAATTTTAAATGAATTTATTTTGATCCCCGAAAGCAAAATCAAAAGTGGTTTTTTATCAACATTTTGATAGGTGTAAAGGAGACTCCGTTATAGGTATGGTTTAAAACTAGCGAGGTTCTATCCAAGGGGGTTTGATCTAAGGTAGTTTGATCAAACCCTCTTCAATTGGAATGCTTTAAATGGAACTTTTTATGGATTAAATCATTATATTTTCTAAAAATATGCAATTTCAACAAAAAATAGAATCTCCTAGAAATTGTAAACCAACTTTGTGGGATCACCCTTGTGTCTATAAAAACAAACACATGTGTAGTGGTTTAGGTTGGTTGAGTGGGTTGGCTGCCATTATTGATTCTTCTTGTGGAGTGCATTTGTGAAGCATGTCATGGGATGTATGGATTCACGCTTGGACACATGGGAATGCATTGGAGGGCTTGATGCTTCAGAGGTATTCGTTGTAACTCTTGTATTGCTTTGTTGCTGAATAATATGATGAAGTATGGATGCTTTTGGAGGCTTGGTTTTTTCCTCTTGAGGGTTTTCTTAGGGTATATCTTGTGTTATCTTGTGGCTTGTCTATTTGATCTATGCATTTGGAAAACTTGTTTGCATGTTTATCTCTCATGGGTTATGTACGAAATGATTTAAGATTGTGGGTTTGAATGCAATATTTCCTAACATATTCAATATTTTAGTTTGTGTTTTCAAGATCAATTTAGGCTCCAAAATGATTGTTCTCTACCTATTAATCTTTGGTAAGTCTACCTATAATATAAAGTTGTGTCAATTTTTATCTAAGCAGGTTGCATAATTTTTATTTTTTATTTTTTTTATATTATAGCAAGTAAACTATTATTAATTTGAAGGTAATACAAAATATCACTTTGTGAGATTTCATATGTAGATTATATTTCTATTTTTTGATTAAGATTAAAAATTAAATTTTTCATTTTAAAATTATTTTTAACATTGCATTTCTTATACTTTATAGTATTCCTTAGTGAGTAATATGTGAGGTAAGACTTTTTTTTCTTCATATTTTTTAAACATAGAACTATTTACACTTATTTCTAGGGAACACATATTTCTTGTAGTTTTTTATTGAATATTTTATTTATTATTTATTTTTAAAATAAGAAATTATTTAATTTGAACACCTATTTCCTTGTAACATATTTTTTTTATTTATATTTTTTTTTGAAAGGACATCAATATAAAGGGAAATCCTATTTGTTTGAATTGTTTTTTCATCTTTTTCAATTTTTTCACATGTGTCAAATAAATGTCTTTGTTTTTTTTGGGTAATAAACTTATGTTGATTATAAAATAGGAAATTAACATAATAATAATATAAAATAGATATAATTATATGAGAAAAATATATAATTAGAAATAAATGGCATGGTCATGATCTTTTCTCTTAGGCAATCCTTGTAGTATATATACACAACTTGCTAAGTTTTCATCTACAATTTCCTACAAATCTAGGTGTGTAAGAGGCTTTGAATATTATGATTCAAATGAAATAATTGTGCCACAAACCCATCCAAATCCATTATAAGCATCTTTTGTATTTGATTAGTGTTTACCATTTGTGTAGAATTTGTATGCAACCATTTCAATTCAAAATGTCCTGCCCTCTAAATGAAAATGTATGAGAAAATCTTTGGAAGATAATCTTATTCATTCCCAAGATAGTGAGTCATTTGACTACCAAAATAATGTCTACTAGATGCCCATGACAATAGTAAACATAAGGCAATCTAGTAGGAAATATCATATGGTGAGTTTAATAAGTTTTGTAGGGAGCACTCAATTTGAAAAAAAAAGTAAGAATGGTTTATTAATTTACATAGATTTGTATCTTTTGAGTGTCTAAAAAATACTTAATTTACAATTTGGTCACTTTTTTTACTTAAATGAAATGCATTCATCTAGTAGTGCATATACACATCAAATTGGAGGAAGAATATATTTGTGAATGCAACATATACCCATGCTCTTTCTCCTTATGTTTTGGGTCTACTTTGATTAGAGTGTCTTAAATGCAATATCGAATTTACAAGTGGCATATTATTACATGAATTTGGCGCAAAACGTTCTCATACCTACACCCCTAGTTCATCACCTTGGATTAGATATGTTGTTGCAAACTTAATGCAAGTCATTTTTGTAGTTGTTGATGAGCACCTTTAAATTAAAAATAAAAATAAATTCAATCTTGTCAACTTCTTCCTATTAGCCATTGTGACATAACTTTGTGTGTATTTGATCTAGTTTGTATGTTTGGTTCATATTTGATGCCATTGATTTAGCCATTTTGGAATCATCTAGGAGTCTACCAAGAAAATCTAGAATTCAATTTGAAAAAAGAAGATAAAAGTAGGAATCTAGCAACATTATAAGAGAATTATATCAACATACATTATTCTAGATCCATTGTATATTTTCTTGTTATATTTCATCTTTTTCTCAAAGCTCTAAATTTGGTCCAACCAAAAATTTGATTCAGAAGAACACAACCCCCATGATCTATAGATTTCTGAGCAGTATTTATAAACATCATCTATCCTCCAATAAATTCAAATATATGAAATAGAGGTGAGTGAATTTGAGTAGATCTATAAATTTCAATGTAGGTTATGTGTAGGTTAAAACATTAATAAATTTTATGTCTAAATTTGTGTAAACCTTAAGTTTGCACTTCTGTAAAACTTAAATTTGCATCTATAAGGACAAACCTAAGAAAAAACAATCAACCTGTAAAATTTGAAAGTTTAATATAAACTATCACAACATACTTTCACCATCAAATTTCAAACTATCGAATTTGTTTTATTTAATTTAAATAATGTAAATTATCAATCTAAATTTACTTATCTAACTTAATTAATACTTAATTACTTTCTTTATTTAAATATCCAATTTTTTTTTATATCACTACAATTTATTAGTAATTTACTATATGTTTAAATTTACAATCCTATTGAGTGGGGAAGCTCATCTTTACCTATAAAATGATTCAACCTCTCCGTTGAAAATATGTATTAATGCATTCTTTCCTTTATGAAGGGAAAAACATGTGTTTTTGGTAATTGAAAATGGTTTTCTATGCCGTATAAGTGTAGAGGCAAAACATGTTTCTTGCAGGGTCTGATTTTTTTATATCATGTTTTGTAATAAAATAATTATTATATCATGTTTGTAATAAAATAATTATTACCCAACTTATTTTTTCCTTTAGTGGGTACAATAAATAAATTTATAAATTATTGAAGGATGGAGAATTTGGGAAAAAGCATATGTCCTATTTAATTTATATATTCTTGCAAGGTTGTATGTTTTGAGAAAAAAATAATATTTTGAAACTTTTATTGTGTGTATGTTTGTTTGTTAGTAGTCTACCAATTAGAAATTACTACATCAGTTCAATGACTTTTGAATGGGTGAATGCAATTTGAGTAATAAATATTAAATAAGTGGCATTTTCATGGATTTGGTTTTGCTATAGTGCAAATATTTCCCATTTTTAGTATCATTATTTTGTATCACTTGATAAGTCATACCATGAGAAGTATTATAAATAATTCATAACATTTTTCATGACATGAGAATTATGATAAATAATTCATCAATTTTATTCATAATATGAAAATTATTATAAATAATTCATCATTTTTATAATATAAGAATTCGAATAAATGATTTATTGATATTTTTTTTCATATGAGAATAATTATAAATAATTCATCAAAGTTTTTTACAATAGAAGAGTTATTATAAATAAATCATCAATATTTTCATAACATTATAATTGTTATAAATAATTCATCAACATTTTCTATAATATGAAAATTATTATAAATAATTCATTAACATTTTTATATAATTTAGTGTATTAATTATTGCATTTTTAAATAAGGCCACGATGTTGTGAAGTTCCTACCAAATTGTGGAAGGATGGTTTTGTTCTTTGTTCTGTAGAAAAATGAGAACAACATTGATTTAATCAAATTGGGTCAGGCATGTAACCATTGACCATTTTCTAATTTGGCATTTATGTTGTTGCTATCTTTGCCACCAATGCCCTGACTAATGGCTATAAATTTGGAGGGGATGCTACAATAAGCTATTAAATAAGAAGGTATGCCATATGAGGTTCTAAACTTCCCCCCTTTGCTACTATGTCTATTTACTTTGTTGTTGGAAATGTCCGTGCACAAGCCTTCTCTTTTTTAATTTCTCCACAAAATATGTGTGAATGTACTTATTATTTATCACTATCCTAATGTTTTAAGTGGGAAGTATTGGGTAACTTGAGGCTCCAATGATTTATTTCCTTTTCTTTTTTCCATCTAAGTTCCTTTAAGACTAACTCTTGAGCATTACAATTTTTAAGGGATTCTCTATTGTTGTTGATCTGATCCTCCTTTATTTTATTCACAAAAGGAGGTTTAGTAGGAATTATTATATATTCAATAAAGGATGAATCATTATTTTTGTAGGCCCCTGCATTATCTTCCATTTCAACCATTTCCTCTATAATGTTATTATTCTTTTTCACTTATGTAAATAATAGATTCTCAACAAGATAGGAGCTTATACCAATTTTAGGAAAATATTATCTTTTATGGTCATCAATTATGCTAAATTTCTTGGCATTTAATACCCTTAGAAGGCTTAATTTACATTGTATCTTCTTATAATCAAAATGGAACCATTTATAAAATTTCATAATTACAAATTTAGGGTTGATAAGAATTAATATTCTAGCATTAAGGTGGGGTAAGGTAGATATTGTATCTTCCATTTGTAGAACATTATCAGGTGGCTTAAGGGAATGTGGGAATAGAGACTAGAGTTAAGGGGGAGATTTTTTATTTTAACCTATTTAGGAGCCAATTTTATAGGGAATTTATAAGGATTTTTCTTTGGGTTCCATACCTAAAAATTGACTCCTCTACATTCCACCAAAAATTATTCTTGATAACTCTCTTCTACATATTATAATTTCAAAAGAAATTAATTATTTAGGGGGTTGTGTTAAGAAAGAGGTCACTGGTGTTTTAAAAGATTAAAGAGGAGTGTATATATGTAGGTTGCACATGAATATATGAAATGCACCTTGGTAAGTGAAACTGGAGAGAGTAAGAGAGTAGCAAGGGGTGATACAAGAGAACCTTTGTGAAAATATTAATTATTTGTGATTTCCAATAAGAGAGGAAGTGTTAAAGGATTATCACACAATAGAGTTGTGAATAATTAATTCAGATCATTAAATTTAAAATAAATTAGTGTAGACAAAGAAAATTCAGTCAAGTGCAAATTGCACAAAGAATGTAAAACTGTAATGTTTTGATTGACTAAAATAATGTGGGTTTGTCTCCATTTTATGATTGTATTAATATTGGTTGCAATCTTTGGGCAAAATGTTGCCTGTTTTATTGTAAATTTGTGTGAGGATTGGCTTGGACAGTGAGAGTGAGGTTTTCTTTTGTGTCAAACATTTAACAATAAATAGAATCAACATTATTTAACTACAATGAGAACATCACCAACTAATTATTTATTCATATATAATATTTTCAATCATGCAAGCTTACATAATTTATGAAAAGTAAAGTACCCATGCTCTTGTCTAGAAGGTCTATAAAAGTCACTTAGGATTTAACCAACTCTACAATCGCCTGGATAAATGACAATTTAATAATATTGTAATGTTTGAATCCAGCAGCTTGAGATATAAATTTATATTCCTCTTGGGTTCTCTCCTTTCCTCTATGAGTATGAGCCATCATGAACATATCAAAAGTCAACCCTTGATTCTTCAAAGATCCATTTTCTTCCACAACTGCATCAATAATAATCACCTTTCCTTTCTCCGAAATTGCCTTGTAACAATTCTTCAACAATCTAATAGATTTGTCATCATCCCAATCATGCAAAACCCACTGCATTTTACCAAAAAATAATTAAAAACATATAATACAAACTTAAATTCATAATAATAATTTTATTATACATATTAATCACCTTCAAAATAATTGCATCAGCTGATGGCACATTCTCAAACATGTCCCCACCAACATGATCAACTCCTGCAATAATAGATCCACATATTATGTTTGATAGAAAAATAGATAAATATAACTGTCACTTATATGAAAGTGTAAGTATTATATAATATTGTTTTTCCTGTACGTATTCTTAATAACTAAAAGAGAAAATTAAAAATTAAAAAAATGATTGGGTGAATATGTAGCATACCAGGAATGTTTTGGGGAGTAGAGGCAATGACATGGGGCAAGTCAAAATTGATGGCACGAATGTGAGGGTATCTGTGCACAATCATGGCAGCAGCTGATCCCACGCCCCCCTGCCACGTCCACCACCGATGTAACGTCCTTAAATCCGTCATAAGTTGCGAAGACCGCGTCCATTAAAAGTCCAGAGTTGCTGGCCATGGCGTCGTTAACGAGAGTGGTGAAGTGGGGATGCAGAGAGGCGTAGTCCCAGATGCTCATTCCGTGAGCCCTCTCAAATGGAGACCCGCCCATCACTGTGCTCTCGTACAAGTGATGCCACGGTTCCATGAATTCGCGGCTCGTTTCCATCAACGAAAGAGCCGCAGAGGATTTTGCTTTTCCCCCATTTTCTTCCAGGAGTTTTGAGATGCTGGTCGATCCGTACTTATATGTTTTCACATCTTCTCTGTTGCTGGTGACGACTGTTTGGGCGAATACTCCGTGAGACGACAGGAATCTCAGAATTCTGGCCAGGTAGTCTGAGTTGGGAGATTTTCCGGTGGAGGAAGAAATGAGGGAGGCGATTTGGGGGACGGAGAGAGGCTCCTGGGAAGCGGCTAGGATGGCCGGAATGTTGAGTATGACGGCGGCCTTGAGGGCCATTGGCTGGGCAAAAGGAAAATATCATATCGTAAAGCTTGAGCTCCGCTTCCATGGTGGGTGTGGCAGTTACAATTGTAAACAGACCAGGTGAGTAAGTTGGGCAGAAGCTCCGAGGAGGAAGAATGGGTTGTGGGCTTTTTCTCTTTGCTATGGGTGTTATATAGAAAAGAGTAAAGCATGTGTTTAACGCATTCTTCCCATGTTTTTTGTTAATTGAAAATGGTTTTCTATAAGTGCAGAGGCAAAACATGTTTCTTGCGGGGTTAGAAGTGATTTTTTTATATCCAATTTTGGGAAAAAAATATTTGGGAGCTTTTCTTTTTTGATAGTTGGGTGGGTGGGTACAGTAAATCAATTTATAAATTACTGAATGATGGAGAATTTGGGAAAAACATATGTCAAATAATAATAATATTTGGGAACTTTTACTTTGTGTATAAGTTTGTTTGGTAGCTGGGTGATACAGTCTACCGATTAGAAATTACTACATCATTTCAATGACTTTTAAATGGTTGAATGCAATTTAAGTAATAAATATTAAAGAAGTGGTCTTTTCATGGATTTGCTTTTGCTAAATTGCAGATATTTTTCTATTTTGTGTTACTATTTTGTATTACTCGATAAGTCATAACATAGAAATATTATAAATAATTCTTCAACATTTTTCATGACATGAGAATTATGGTAATTAATTCGTCAACTTTATTTATAATGTGAGAATTGTTATAAATAATTCATCAATATTTTTATAATATAATAATTGTTATAAATGATTTATTGATATTTTTTATCATACAAGAAATATTATAAATAATTAATCAAAGTTTTTTAAAATATGAAAAAGTTATTATAAATAATTCCTTAAGATTTTTCATAACATTAAAATTGCTTTAAATAGTTTATTGATATTTTCTATAACATAAAGATCATTATAAATAATTTATTAACATTTCTATCTAATTTAGTGTATTGATTATTGCATTTAAAAAAAAAAAATTATTATGGACTCTTTAGTTTCATTGATCAATTATTGAAAATTATTATAAATGATTTATAAATATTTTTCATGTAATTTGAAATATCAATTACTATATCTTAAAGAAATGATATTTTAGGGTGCTTCAATCTTATTAATCAATCATTAAAGATTATTATAAGAAATTCATAACTTTTTCCTTACAACTTAAATTATTAATGATTATCTTACAAAAACGATATTATAGAATCCTTCAATCTCATTGATCAATTATTGAGAATTATTATACATAATTCATGAATAGTTTCCATTTCGTTTAGAGTATTAGTCATTGTATCTTAAAGAAATGATATTTTGGGTCCCTTAATCTCATTAATCAATTATTAATAAATTTTATAAAAAAATCACTAATGTTAATATGCAATTTAAGGGATTAATCATTACAAAATGATATTATGGGTTTTTCCAGTGTGAATAGGGGAAATCATATCAATGAATTCAATAAATGAAAATGATTGATCAAAGTATCTATACTCTCAATTAAGCATGTGGACAATGAAAACATGAAAGCAAATAATGTAAATAAAACTAATCAACTTTACTTCCACCAAAATGCCTAGCCTTACTCCATTGTAAGAATCTAAAATTATGTTATTTGAATAGCATGTGGATTGCTTAAAACCTTAGCATAAATTTGTTAGCAAAAACAATGCAAAGATGAGTATGGATGCAAAATTCGTCAAATTCATGGAGAGATCAAGATTCGTCAAATAAAATGGCTAAATGATGGGTGTTTCATAGCTTTCTGGGATATCAGATTAACGATGCAAGATTTGAGATGAGATTGATGAATGAAGATGTTTGAGAGATCATGAGGAAAGTGGATGTGTCATATGTCAGGATGAAGGGCTGTGATGAGGAGTTAAGTAGCTACAAGGATTAGATGACTAGATGCATGGGCAGATGAAGTGGAGTGAGAGTAAATTGAGGCTGCTTTTTCAGTCACTCACTAAATTTAGAGATGGTCGCTAAATTTATAGTTAGAAGAATAAAAATAGAGTGATATAATTAGGAAATCAATAAAATATAATAATTTTATTTATTTTTAGAGGAATGTTCAAATCAAAATAAAAAATTAAATAATGTATTTAATTGAGAGGAATAATTAGCTATTTAAATTATTTAATTATGTGGGTGGGAAGAATGTATGATTTAATAATTGTGCGGATGAAAGAATAATTAGAAATTAATTAAATAATTAAAAATCATTTAATTAAATTTGATGAGTGAAAATGATGAAATAATTTTAAAAATAGGAAGGCTACATAAGTTGGTTTTTTTCTCGGAGCGATTGCATCCTGGTGCGAGGGTTTTTTCAGCTTAGTGGTGGGGGAGGCTCGAACCTTCCCCACGAAGGTACTACTCCTCCGTACTCCGTAGTGTCTATTCTCATTAATTACCTTCTGTTCATTTTTGCTTCATTATTTTTTTCGATTACATGTGGGCACTTATGTGGTCTTGGTTTTCATTGTCTCTGGCCTGAAGGGCCTTTCGCTCATCTGATTTTCCATGGAGGGGGTACAAACCCCCCTAATCCCTCTGGGATCATCTCAAAGGAGGAGGGGGAAATTAATGACATTAATCACCCCAAATCATTTTAAGATGTTATTGCATTTGAAACCCCTCTGTGCTCAAAGAATGCAATTTTTTTTTTGAGTTGGTAGGGGTGGAAGGAGAAACTGCTACTAATGGAGAAATGCAAGGAATGTGCCCTCTCAATACCATTGTAATTGTTCCTAATGAGGATATGCTAAATACTATATCCATAATAATGAGAGGGGTAGGCTATTTGGAGTTGTCGTTTTCTTGGCTGTTGTTGACCCTAATAATCTCCCCACTAGGAAATACTTGGACAATTGGTTTAGTTCTATTTGGAACAAAAAAATAAATATTCAAGTAGCTCTTTGCAGAATGATTCAAAAAGGCCTATTTTTAATTTTCTTTAAAAATCATGAAATGCAATCTAAAGTTTTAAGGAAGCCCTACTAAAGCATAGGGAAATCCATTTTTCAGGGTTTTATCATGGTCCCATGGGGCAAACTATGATGAGATTCTAGCACTTTCAAGCACTAGATGGTTACTTATCAAGGGGATCCCCTAAGACCTCTGATCATTCATTCCTCAAATCATGGCACCTTTCGGGAACGTCATTCAGGTCAATAGACCTAGGGTTAGGCTTCTCGATATGAATGCGCATGTTTTTATCTCGCTCAACCCTGGGGTTGAACTTACTAGGAATATTGGACTAAAAATTGAGGGAATCCTCCAAATCTGTCCCATAGAAGTTCTTGGAGGTCTGGGTGTTTGATATCTTTGTAGAAGAGAGGGGAACATTCGTAAAAATTGTCCGCTTATCCAGAAAGCCACTAGCAATTCTTGTTCTAAACCCTCTTCTACAAACCAAAATGCGGAGTCACTCTCCAATGTGGTGAATGGCCTTGATGGCATCATTGCTTCTCACTGTCTCGATTAGGGTCTCTTTGGTTGTTCCCCCAGCTTCCATTGCTTAGTCCCCTCCTCTTTGATGTCTTCTCCCTCCCACCTTGTGTCTGCAACCATCAGTTTTCCTTCTCCTGGTCTCCTCCTCTCTCCCATCCAAGAATCCCCTTCTGGTCCTCCCTCCTCCCTTGTTTTCCAGCCGCTAGTGGTCATATGCAATCGGTTTGAACCTTTGTTGCCTGCTAATCTCATTCCTTCCCTACCATCTCTTATCCCCTCTTCCAATCCTAGTTTTGGTTTCTCTCCTTGTGCTCCCATTGTGGCATCCGTTAATGATATTGAGGGCCGACCCCTATTAAAAAAATTCCTAGCAACTGGCATTAGAGAAAATAAAAAAAGAGAGGTGAACTTAATAAATCCAAAAGAAAAATTGAAGTCATTAAAAATTATGTTAATGGAGTAAAAGTTGATGAAGAAACTATAATCTCTAGCCCTCAAAAAGTAAATAACCAGCTCCTGCTCAGCACTCCTCCCTGGGGCTTATGTTGGGACGTTGGGATGGCTTGTGTATATGGGGGCTGATGTAAAACTGGGACAGGCAGGTGGGCAGGGCTGGGGGCCATAGGCTGCTTGATTGTGCCAAGCACGGTGGAGGGGGCAGTGCCACTCGCCAGGGTTTCTGACTGAGGCTGGCTCCTGGAGACCAAGTAAACTCTCATTATGCTGCAAGCAAGGAGGCCAGGGATGTCTAACGCTTGCTGGGCCGACCCCTCCTGCTTGGCGGACTCTGCTCAATGGCCAGAGGCTGACCCTGGATGGGTAAATATCAACACCTAAGAGGCAGTGGCTGGCTGCTCGCCACCCCAAGTGGGCACCTGGCTTCAGGCATCAGGTGAGACCTTGAGAAGATCATATGTGAGGCGGATCTACAAAATGCCAACTCCACTGGGTCAAAACCTCCAGCGGTTGGGAGGACAGCATAAAGATAAAGGTTTGAAACATCAGAAAGGACTACAAAGAAGGAATACGCTCCTTACACCCCTAAGGGCTTCAGGATAAAAAGAATTCCTGCAAACCAATAAAATAGTTCAGGGGATTCAAGGAAGACTCACTCGTGTGTGATGCATCTATCCCACAAAGGGGTTAGAGACAGAGAGAGACTTTTGCTTGGACTGGGTTGGCTGGGAGCTAGGCTGAGACTTGCTGGCTGGTGGCCAGCACTTTTCCGTGGACTTAGAGCAGAGCAGATGCACAGAAGAGGGCTGGGGTGAGAGGTTTAGAATGCAGGACCTTTGTGACACACTGCCCGGCAGAAAGTCAAAGTAGTTGTGTTCACTCTTGAAACCAACATGAAGTTCATTTGGGGAAACTCTATACATTTAGTCTCCCAACATGAGAAGGGGAGAGGTGGAGTCATCATATTTATGGCTAACAAATGGAAACTATACTTAACCAACTTGGGGGTGTCATCTTGCAACAAAGTTGTTGGGCCACTTTTGAGAGGGGAGATTCCAAATTTGGCATTTGCTCAATATATGCACCAAATGACTACATAGGGAGGATTGAGTTGTGGATATAGTTAACCAACCTCCCGGATGTCCCATGGATTCTAGGTGGTGATTTCAATATGATTGAAAATAAGGAGGACAAAAAAGGTGGTATTAACATGGATTGGAAAGGCAATGAAAATCATGATTGGTTTAGGTTGAGAAATAAGCTTAATATCATTGATACTCTGCAAGGAATGAAAAATGAAAGTAATAGTGTTTGGTACACTTGGTGTAATGCACATAAAGGGGGTAGAAGAATTTACTGTAGGTTGGATAGATTCTATGCCAACATAGATTTATTTAGCTTTGAGCCCATTAATGGTGAAAACAAGGTGTTGGTTTATCTTTACACCCTCTCTGATCATCACCTGATTAAGACCAAGATAACCATAAATAATGGTATAAACATAAGCCCCAAGAGCAAGGATAATTTCATTCTCAACACTAGTTTGTTGAAAGATGAGGATTGTGTGGCTAATATAAAAACCTTAAGAGGAGTCAACAGATGGCTACTCAAGGAATCTAGTCCAATTGAAAGGTGGAATCAAAATGTGACTAGATGGAGATAAATCTTTCTAAATGGAGTCAACTTGGTAGTATTCATGAAAACACTAGAAGCCTTCAAGAAAGAATTCAATGATAAAGTGAATGCAGGGAAGAGCACTAGGGAACATAAAGGATCAAATTTGTTCACAAACAAAAATTACAAGGTCAAAGAGGTCTTCTCCAATGATGAATTGAATGTCATCAATACCCTAGTCAACTAAGGTTCCATAGATGACTATAGTGAGAGCAGGAATTTTGGGAATGAAAGTTAATGGGTATTCATCTTGTCCTTTCGGAAATTTTTTTGTATTATGTGTACAGTCTGACCCATGCTTAACTGTATGTAATTTGTATAATTTTGTACAGTTTGACTCATGCTTACTTGATACTCTGTCTAGTTGTTGTAGGAAGTGTTGAACTTTAGCGTTGCTATATGGTTGACCTTATCTTGTAACTGGTTGTGCATACGTTGTAATCTAGTTGTTCAATCTATTATTAATGCAAAAAAAAATGATGAAATAATTAAATAATTAAAGAGGGAAAAGTGTTAGCTTGATCAAATAATTAAAAAATATTTAATTAATAGTGATGAAGGGGTTGATTAGTGATGATGAAGGAAATGTTGGATTTAGAAGAAATGTGTTAGACAATTTTAGGTGTCTATAGTCAATATCATTGATCAATTAATAATTTAATATAATAAGCCACTTATGTTAAGTGAGATTATCATTAACAATACCATTTATATTAAATAGATTTAATGTGGTTCCTTGGAGATGAAAATACTTATACAATCCAATAAAGAAAAGCATATCCTAGGAATTGTTTTAGGTTTAATTTTTACTAAATATTTATTTTTTGATTTGAGACAATAATTTTATGCTAAAATAATTTAAATATGTAATTATTATATAATGATATTTACATTCTATTATTTCCTTTCTATTCACCTTAAAAAAATAAAGTGTTTATTTATTAATGATGAGGTGTTGATATCGAATAGTGAAAGCTATGAGTAGGTAACAAGGCAGATGCATGATATGAAATGGACAAGTTATCATGGAAAGGAAAAGTTATTTTTCTTTTTTCTTTTAGTTATGTTAAAAAATTTCAAGAGCTATCCTTATTTTGATATAGAAAATGGATATTATGCACTAAGGTATGAGGAGAAAGGGTGGCATTGTATATGTTGCGAGGAATTTGACTTTACAAACAAACATGGATTATTCTTATTCATACTAGACATAATTTTTTTTTTTGAATGTGTGAGAGAATAAGACTTAGAGCATGATAGTCCTAGTGTACAAAAGGTATGAAGAACTTGATAAGCAAAGGATGTTTGTTATGCAAGAAGCTACCTCAACACACACAAGGAAAGTATTCACCATAGTTGTATTATAAGAATGCCCCAAAAACACATCATATGAAAGTAATGACCATGCCCCATTATGTGATCCTTTAGAAATACCAAGATATTGAAAGATCAAGGTGGCTTCGAGTAAGCGTTGGAAGGAGGCAAGATAAATTGAAAAGAAAAAGACCAACTGATAAAACAAATCAACAACCATCATATCACTTGCCAAGGGGTGTTTTGTTATCTAATTTTTCCTATTGTATGAAGGATACATCCGTTAAGGTATGGATTGGGATGATGGATCAAATGATAAGGTAATATGTATGTAGGCAGTAGGTTGATTCAACAATGGCCTTAACTTGTGATTTGTCATGAAAGCTTGATGTTTTTTTTTGATGAATAGTTTTTTTTTCTTGAGTGTCGAGTCTAGGGTGATGATGATTTATTATAGATTGAATGGATTGTGTTGTGTATATTTGTGGAATGAAGGGATATGAATGTGTATGTATATCGAAGACCTCCTAAGATCTTGTCACTAGTCAAGCTAAAATTGATTGATTTGATCAATTAATTGATGATAGTGATAACATTGTTGACGATAAAAATAATGCAAGGATTGTGTTAATGATAAAAACAACATGATGATTGGGAATGATACATCTTGATGATGAGTGATTGGATAAAATCAATCAAGATTTGTAAGAAGGCTAGGAACAATTTTTTATTAAATAGTTTGATATCACGTTGGAGTTTAGGCAAGATGAGATTGATGGGAGTTGTTTGGATTGCAGGTGATGAGGGATAATTTGATGAAAAAAATTATTCTTGGGAGGGTGGAAAATGCTTGAATTTTTTTTGTTTGATTTATAGGATATTTGGGTGAGTACAAGAACATGATGGGCCAAACTATGCCTCTAATTGGTAATGAAAATACAAAAAAAAAAAATTTAATCAACTTCACATAAAAATTTGAATATGTTATTAACATAATTTGTAAAATATGTAGGAATATAATTTGTAGAAAATTGAATGTAGTTTGTAGGCTACTAGGATTTTTGTTGGAAAAAAATAATTTTATTTTATGAAAATTTTAAATTTCAATGCAATAGTACTTTAATCTTTGAAAAAAAATAAAAAGCATGGTTTGTCTAGCCAACTTAAGTATGTGATTTTTTTTTCAAAATTTTCAATATAAGTAGATGACACATGCCTGAATGTGACACATATTTCTTTTATAATTTTTTTTGCAAGTAAATAATTAGTTATAAATTTTTTAGTAGGAATTTTAAAAAAATATTAATTTTTTTTTGTTCAACCACCCTAACTTGGTAAAAAATTCATGGAATTCTATTTTTTTTCAACCTGTAGTTTGTGAAGCATAGAGTGTGACACATCTTTTGGATTCAAAAAAATGTAACCGTTTAAAAGTTATAGATTTTTTTTTTCATGCCCAATATATTCCCTAGAAAAACCCCAATTATTTTTTTTAAAACACAAATCAAACTACCACCACTTACAAAACATGTTATGAGATGGACACCTTCAATAAGTTACCTCTTAATCAAACACCAACACTATCTATGTGAATGATTAAATATACCCCCAACCTATATCTCTTCCCTTAAGTAGCAACATTGGGAAAACCAATTAATTCTAAACAAATGACCCACCTCAAAAAACTTAAAACATTGGAATAGATTGCCTATACCTAGAGTTTAATTGATCAAGTTTCCTTCTAAAACATTGTCATGAGAATAGTAGGTTGCCTTACCATACACCATTAATATTCATAATTTATATATATATATATATATTGTATTAATGATAGTTCAATCACAGTATTACAAAAAGGACCTGCTGTTCACGCCCAACTACATCAATTGGTGATTACATGCTTTTACAAACATATACCTATACAAAATTGTTTTATGCTATAGACTGACTAACTTGTACGAAGTATTTACATATATATTCAGGGCATTTGCAGCTGAGTCATGCATATCATATACAAAATTACATAGCTTGATTGACATGTACAAAATTACAAGCAATCTTATCATAAATTATAAATTAGTGTTCTTGCACAATCCTCTACCATTCCAAGTTATATGTATCTACTTTGGCTGTAGTCTTCCAAGGCTTCCCAGCCTAATTCCCTATCTAAGAATTCTCCATTGGATCTCACTTCTTAAATGACTGGGTTGCTGCCTACATTCACATGTAGCCTTTTTCCTTGTGCTTCCTTCTTCTTTTTTGTCTTCCCATCTGCAATCTCATTGAAAATCCTTTGCAACTCTTTTAGCGCATCTAGGAAAGTTGTAGTGTCCTCATGATTATGGTGCCAAGTATGGTCGTATTTTAATTTCTCTTTGTGGACCCTGACAATTCCTTCTCCTATCAACTTCATGAATTTGAACATAGAGATCTTCATTGTGATAGTCACTCTCTGAACAAGAGGGAAGCAACTGATTGTTGTCACCAGCATTGGGCGACCCAACTTCATCATGCATCCACTTCTGTAACCGGATTATCCATGGCCTCCAAATGGGGATTCAATTGTTGGGGTGCTCTTCATCTTGCATGCCCAACAACTTCATTCACCTCTTTCTGGAGTTCATCAAATTCCCTTCTAAATTTTTTTGCTTTCTCAAAGTTTAGGCGATAAGCATGCCCACCCCTAACCTCCTTGGTGATGGTTGCTGACCCTTCCCTTATCAGCCTCATAAATTTTTCCTTGGAGACTTCAATGTGAATTGAGACCTGCGAAACAACAAAAGCATGTGTGAGTCTTTTTTCTAACTTAGTAAGTACCCTCTTAACTCCCATAAATTTGTCATCATTTCTCGCCTTCCATATATGCCATAAAATCTCATTAGTTAGCAGATTCCAAAATAATTTTCATTCAATATTTATTTTAAGATCACAGAAAAGAACATCATGCCAATTGATTATACCATCATGGCTCCAAATATTCAAATTATGACAAAATAAGTACTAGATTTCTCTTGCATATAAACAATAAAAAAGAATATGCTTAACAAATTCTGGCATCTTGCAGATGCTACAAATGTCCAGATCCAAGTAATTAGTTAAATTGAAAGGTATTTTTTGTAAGATAACTAACCATCTAAAACAAGCCTTTTTAGGCTCCATTGAGCTGTGCCAAACATTGGAAAGATTTTTTTGCCAATCTTTAAAGTTTAAGGAAATATTCCAACAATTATTAACATGTTCAAGAATAGAATCACTCCTAGTAAGCTTAGAATACATAGTTTTAGCTTTGATACAATTTAGAGAGGAGCCATCTTTGCAAGTAAACTTATTAGTAATATCACAATCCTCTCCCACAGTCCTGGGAAAGCATGCATCCTTGCATGCTTCCATCAGTGTAGAAAAGGTTATGAAGTTGGACTTAGGTAAATCATACCTTTCCTGAATGTTGTCCCAACTTATTAGGTTTCCATTGGAGAGAATATCCGCAAACGTTTTGATGCCTTTGTGATGCCATTTTTTAGTTGAACAACCTTGGAGTAGCGCTAGATTTTTACCATTATACTGCAGGTTCCACTAGATGGAGCTATGAGGAAGACATTTAACATTATTCTTAAGAGTTATGTTGTTGTTTTTAAGACAAATATTGTGCTTAGTTAGTTCCCAAGCCTTCCACAGGATTTTAAAGATCATGGACCCCGTTCGGATCATTGAGTGCTCACTGAGGAGAATGTCACTTAAAGCAAGATATTTCCATGCCTTAGCCTGTTTTGGCATTGCCTAAGAAATATTGTTCCTAACCAACACTTTCTAAGGCTCATTGCCCTCCAAAGACTTTAGGATCCATTTGG
>VDFB02126802.1:0-42987 GCA_007258455.2 Sequoia sempervirens | reverse complement strand
TTCAAAATTTTGGGATTCAATTTTGTTTGGAGTTTATGAAATTGTCACTTATGATACCTAAATTTGACAAAAATGTTTAAACTCATCTGCCACAATGTCAACCTCATTCTATATATGGTTTTGACATGTCTTGGCATCATGAATGTAGCTTTGGATCTTGTCCTTGTCACACAACCAATGCCTAAAGTTGTAGAGATTTTGAAGGACATTCACACATGCTTGTCTTGTGCTAGCTTTAAATGCTTGGTTTTTCTATAATGAGGCAAGAGTTTGTCAAGGAAAATGTTTTGTGATTGCTTCGAGATCTTGTATATGTAAAGGTGATGCATTGTTTACATGTTGTCATGCAATGATTAGACCTTGTGGTTAATGTATTGATTGACATAATGAACAACATCCTTCTATTTGTCAATTATGTGACTTGGATCTACCTTTATTATAATGTTTCTTGAACAACTTTGCATGTGTGCCCTTATCCTTCTCAAAATAATTGACATCACGAGATCAAAACCAAAAAGTAGAGGGATAATCTATGTGCATATGCACTTCCACATTTGTCTCATTCACAAAACCAAGCAAAGTTGACCTAACCACTTGAAAAGATAGGAATGAAAATGGCTCTATTCTCCATTACCTTTTCCAAATTCAATCCAATTATATCATTTTTCTTAAGTCTTTCTTTGTTGAGAAAAGTTAGAATTCTTTGTATTGATTCAACATCATTCTTCCCATAATACTCATTTCTTTTATGTTTTTCCAATCTCTAAAAGTATTTGATTACTATAGTTGCTCAAGTGTGAAATATGTAGTGTTTGGAGGATTCATGTCGTTATATTGTCATCGTTAGAATTTTGGGTTTCATGCTTGTTTGGAGTTGATAAAAATGATGCACATTGCCATACTTGAATTAAACAAAGATGTTTATTGGAAAACTTATTTGACACAATGTTGATGCCATTTTCTTTGAGCTCCTAGCATATCTTGGAATCATGAGTACAATTCCTAATCATGTTCCAATTTGGAGCTAGGTTGGGTTGCTTTTATAACCAATGTGAATAGTTCCCATCTTTTCTTCTGTCTATCGTCTATTTCCTATCACCCAGTTAGTGCCTAAAGAAGGTGTGGAGCTTATGAAGGATGGACATAAATACTTGTCTTTAATTGACACATCTAAAAGTATAAATATAGAAAAGCTTAAGAGTTAGGGCATGCAAGATTGGGGATTCTTGATATTTGCAAATCCATAAGATTGAAAAGTATTCAGAAGTGCATATAGAAGAACGTAAGGCTTGAGCATTTAGTAATTAATCAACAAAGTGCATTGATCGAGAGATCCATGGTGAGCATAAATAACATTGTGACACATGGTTTGTGCCTATTCAAAATAAAAATTGTTGGGTTTTCAAATACAAAAAAGTTCTAGATCACCCTCTTTGATGGGGTTTAATATATGGCATGACTAAAGCATGAAGCACATGAATCTCAAAAAAGCATAGGAGCTCAAGAAGAAGATAGCATGTCCAAGATTCATTAAAATACAAAGCATAGAGCACAATATTTGAATTGAAACAAGAGTTTGTTGATGAAGAATCAATTAGAAAACAAAAGGAGAACATCCTAAAATAATTGACCAACATGACCATAGAATGAAGGGTTTGACCTGACAATGCAATGGAAACTCAACTAGGCATGTCCAATGAAAGCTCTAAAAAGGAACCAAATGAAACCAACACCTATACACACATGGATGATTGTGCATACCTATTGAAGAGACCTTAAAATATATTTGAAGAGCAATCAATACATGTATTCATAATATAATAAAATATCAATTTTACATTTAACCATGGTGCTAACACTTGGTATGGCCAATTAAATTCTACATCCTTTTATGAGGACATGAGTTTGTTGAGGCAACGTGATTTGTCTTTTCTTAGAGCTCATGCATGTGTGAAGGTGATGTACTATTTAGATGTTGGTATGCAATGGTTAGACAATGTGGTTAACATATTGAATCCAAGCAATAAAGGTCCATAGTCTATTTAGATTGACATAGGCAATAAAAACATGATATAATAGCCTTGGAGGTTGCGACCATTCAAAGTTGTCATGTGGGAAGAGGAGTAACCCATTGTATGATGTCATTGTGACCACGCCATTTGGTTATTGGTGATTGGTTCCACCAATTACCAATTACTAATGTGTCCAACTAAGATTACTTTGATTATGTTGCATCCTTATCATAAGTTTTAAAATATTAATATAATTTAAATTTTTTTAGCACGTATAAAACTGCCCAATTAACATGTCTTGATCAACATTTGATGTAAAATGTGCATTTTGAAAAAATGTCATGACACAAGAAAATCACAATTCAAATTGACTTTCTTTGATGCAAACATGTGTTACATAGATTGAATAATAAGGAGGGAACCCCTTTAATTCCTAACACATTTTATTGACTATAAAAATACATACTTATAGTGTTAAACACCTTGTATGTTAGACAAAGTAAATGCATCATAATTGCAATGGTGAAATTTACATTCTTATGTTATTTTTCATTTATTTGTGTTTATCTTGGTATATGTATATGATGGTAATAAATACAATTTTGTGAAAAGTTGGACCCATTTATTGAGTTGTTTGATACACCGTTCTACGCTTATTGCTTTATCCTATCCTCATGTGCACACATTTCTACACATTTAACCTATTTGTTTAATTAATTATACTTGTACTAGTCCTCAAATAAATGTTGTCTATCATGATCTTATATATCTTTTTGGTCCTAGGTTGGATTTGTAGTCACAAGGCCATCCCTACAAGCACAAAATTGATTTTTCCTAATTTAAATTGTGGTTAATTGGCCCCCTTTACTTTTTCTACACATATCAAATTAATTATGATACTTTTAATCATCATGTGCTAGTATTTAAATATATTGATTGCATTAATTATAATAATCAAATAGTATTAGCAATCTTATTAGCATATCATTTTATGTGTTCACACCTCAATTGGAGCTCTAAAAGGAACCCAAGTTCTGATACTAGCATATGCATTTCTAAATCTAATGCTATCTTCAATCTTGTCACTACGAAGGGGTTGATTTAGGTATAATTCCCTCAAGGCTTCAATCATACAACAACCTAGAAAATGTATTAATCAACATTGCCATCACATAGGTGTCAAAAGGAAGAGGAAGGAAAATAATATCTTAGATTTGATAGAAGAAAAAAGTAGGATATGAAAGGTGAAGTTATTAGGTAAAATTCTAATTTGGGATCATGAACTTGACCCTAATTAGTGAAGTTGATGTGTTGGCTTTGCCATATATTTTCCCCTTAATCTTGCTACACCTATCTATCATGCTTCATCCTCGATTTAGTCCTTGTGGCTTCCTTTATCTACCATACATCCATCTATACCTTAGGCCTTGCTTACATTCCATTGACACTATCACAAAATGGCCTATCTCTTCAATGCTACACAAAGATTATCATTATGTTCTATTAAATACTACTTATCCTTTTAAACAATAATACATATTTTAAAATGACTTGTACTAAATCTTAGCAATTGCATTACATGAAAAAGGTACACTCCATTATCACTCTCATATGTAGCATTAACCAATGCCATTGAACCACATGACATCCAATGTGGTGGTGTGAGAATCTCTTTTGATAGTGTGGATATTTCTTATTAGTCCAAGGGACCAATGGTGGGCCTAGTGAATCTTCCATATGGCTTCTCTTTCATTGTGTAAAGGTATGCAAGTTCTCTTTTCATTGTAGTATATAAAAATGGCATAGAGACCAAAATTTTAGAGTCCATCTTCTTTGTATGCACTATACCAATGGATATTCTCTTTTTGACTATGTTGATTGTATATTTTCTATGAAGGTGCTCAATATTTATGCTATTAGAGTAGCTAGTTTTTGACTTGGTCTTCCCACATGATTAGTGGTTTATTATTATCTTTCAATGACATTTAATGATAATGTGATGGCTATGTTTACATGGTGGGGCCTACTATTCTCCACATGACATCCATGGTAGTGTGGGCCTTCTTTAATCATATTTTTCATTTGTAACACAAATTTTATATGATTTTGGCACCTTGTATATAACCTATGCTTCACCCAAGTAAGTAGATAATGAGAAAAGTGAGGCATTTAACTAGCAAAATTGGCTCAAGATCCCTTAGCACTTACACCATGTATAATGTACACATGCCTAAAAAGATTAAAAAGGAGCTAAATTGATCTTCTCAAAGGAATTGGAGTTAAAATTTTGTGTAATTGACCAAGAAGTTAAAAAATATGACATATCATGTGACTGAAAACTTGTTGCTATACCAAGAAAATTCCTTATGAAATCCATCATATTTTCCATTTTGGGCATAGCAACAGAGGCCATGTTTACATTTATTTCCTAAAACCATCAACATAAGTGGTAACTTCACCTAGTAGCCATTTTAAAGTTCACACTTCTTATTTTGTTTTTTTACTACTCTTGCCATTGATCTCAAGAACCCATTGTGCTTTTTGTCCAATGAAGGATTAGATTGGCTAGTGTTTATAGTGCATCCATTTGACCTAAAGAGGCTCCATGTATGGAACATATGACAAGAATTTATTTATCCATGTGGATGTAGGTGACACCTAATGAATACCTATTGATAGGGTTTTCTTTGACACACTCATAACTTAGATAAAATGTTGATTATCTTACCTTGCCCCCACATAGTTTGTTTTAATTAGCTAGCAACCCAAATAGCCCTCCATGGCTAATCTAGAAGTTGTGCTCTTTGTTTTGAGCACTAAACTCTTTTATCAAAGTCATTAGACCTTTGTGTCCACTATTAGATTGATCTTTCTAACAATGCCCCCTCTCCCTTTCACAATGAAGTTAAGTTTGACCTTTGAGATGTAAAGAACTATAAGAAAATTTACAATGCAGAAAATAGAGAAAAACAATAAGCACAATATTAACACATTATTTACGTGTAAAACCTAGTAAAATTATACCAGGAAAAAACCACATGCAAAGATCTTTCATATTTTATTTCTAATTTTTTTTGCAATTACAACAATCTTCTAAAAAGTTACAGAAAATGTGACTTCAATAGAGTATAAGAAATATGAGTTGTAGAGTCCTTGTCGAACACAACATTCCAAAAATAGAAAGTGTGACTCATACAACTACATGTTGAACATTTGGCAAAATGGTAAAAAATAGAGTCCAAAACGACCAATTTTTTTTGGCTTCATTGGAAACACCTTCGGAAAATGCCTTTGGCAAAACCCCCCTAGGACCCCTTGTCACTTCAACCTTCAATTGAATAGTAGGCCTTCAGCTGTGCTGGGCAAATACCATGAATGCTAGTTCTCTATGTTGACTATCCGTCACTATTGGAATAACAATAAAGTTGACTTCATATTCCAACAATCTCCCACTTGAAGTCAAATTCCTCTCTTGCAAATAAATCCTCATACTGAAAGACCAATGCCAATGTTGCATATCATCAAGTAACATACAAGCCTAGAGAAGTTCTACACCAGATGAACTCTCTACTAATGGGCTTCATCATAATATCTGTTGGGTTTACATCAATGTGTATCTTGGCCAAAGGTATTTGTCCTCCTTCCACTACCTCATGTACAAAGTGATATTGAATATCAATATGCTTTGTTCTAGCATGATATTTTGAGTTCTGTGCTAAGTGTAAAGAACTTTGGTTGTCATAATGCAACAACATATTATCCTACTTTACTTGCAACTCACCCAAAAGTCTATGAAGCTAGATTGCCTCCTTGATAGCTTGTGTTGCTGCCATATATTCAACTTTAGTAGTAGATAATGGCACCACTTTCTGTAACTTTGATACCTAGCTACCAACACCTCCAACTAAGGAGAAAGTGTAACCTGTAGTGGAATTTCTTTTATCTATGTCTCCACCAAAATATGCATCCACACACCCATTAACCTGAAGACTACGCCCATTGTAACAAATAGAAACATCAAAAGCGCCTCTCAAATACCTGAGGATCCACTTCATAGCCGTCTAATGCTTAGGACCTGGATTTCCATATAACGACTAACTACTTCCACTGCTTGTGTGTACAATGTTTGGTCTGGTCCACACCATGTCAAACATAAGACTACCAAATGTTGATGAGTATGGTACACGAGACATCCGTGTCTTCTCTACCTCTATGCTAGGGCATTGTTCAGAAGACAATTTAATATGAATAGGAAATGGAGTACTAACTAGTTGTGCATTCTGAATATTGAAGCACTAGAGAACCTTCTCCACATAAGTTTTCTGTGACAACCATATTTTCCTATTATGTTTTTCTCTATGTATCCTCATACCAAGAATATGATTTTCTCTGCTTAATTCCTTCATCTTGATCTCCCTAGCAAGCCGAGCTTTCAAATGGATGATTTTATTCATGTTAGGACCTATTACCAACATATCATCAACATACAAAAGTAAAATAATAAAACTGTCATCATCATACCTATGAAAATAGACACAATGATTAGCCTCACATCTACTAAAGCCCAAACTCATCATGAAGGAATCAAACCATTTGTACCAACACCTTGGCACCTGTTTTAAACCATACAACGAATTTCTTAGCCTACAAACAAGATTCTCCTTGCCTCTTTCCTTAAAACCTTCTAGTTGCTACATGTAAATATCATCTGAGAGATCACCATGCAAGAAGGTGGTTTTTACATCTAAGTTTTCTAACTCCTAATCAATGCTAGCAACTAGAGCTAAAACAACTCTAATAGTACTTAACCATATGATAGGTGAAAAAAAATCATCAAAATTAATGCTAGACTTTTGTGCATACCCCTTGGCCACCAATCGAGCTTTATACTTCTCCAAATTATCATTTATGTCCCTTTTCAATTTGAAGACCCACTTGTTCCCAATAGCTTTTCACCTCTTAGGCAATGGTACAAGCTACCATGTCTTGTTCTTATGAAGAGCTTCCATCTCCTCTTCCATGGAAACTCTCCACTTACTTGCCAGATTCATAAGCTTCCTGATATGAACTAGGTTCACCAACACTAGTTAGTAATGCATAAGTAGAATTACAAGTAGGAGAATACCTTTCAGGTGCTTTGGATACTCTAATGGACCTCCTTACAAGGGGTAATATATCACCCTCTGGCATATTTGGTTGATGTTCACTTTGCTGATTTTCATCTGGTACCTACAGATTATCATCATAGCTTTCCACCTCAACTGGAATAACTTCTATACTTTGTTGTTCTTTACCTATTTTCATTAAAATAAACATCTTGGCTAACAATAACCTTGTGGGCAGCAATATTGCACAACCTGTATCCCTTTGTACCTTCTACATAGCCAAGAAAAATACATTTTGTGTAGTTCACATCCAACTTATTCCTATTCTCTTTAGGAATATGAGCATAACCATTCGAACCAAATACACAAAGAAAAGAATAATCAACAGGTTTACCTATCTATACTTCTTCAAGGATTTTATTATCAAGAGTTGTAGTGGGTGATCTATTGATCAAGAAACAGGCTGTAGAAACAACCTCTACCCAAAATTTTTTCTCTAAACCAATAGTGCTCAACATACATCTAGCTTGCTCCATAATTGTATGGTTCATGTGTTCAACAACACCATTTTGTTGTAGTGTCTTAGCGACCGTCAATCGCCTTGCAATACCAAACTCATTGGAAAACCAGTTAAAGTCTCTTGAACAAAATTATCCTCCATTATCTATTCTTAGACATTTTATAGACTTACCCTTTTGATTCTCTACCAGAGCTTTAAACTTCTTAAAATAAGAAAACACTTCAAAATTCTTCTTGAGAAGATAAATCAACAACTTGCAAGAATTATCATATATAAATGAAACAAAATATGATGAACCCCCAATAGATGTAACAAGAGCTTCCCAAGTATTTGAATGAATTAATTCTAACACATCTTTACTTTTGGTGGTACTTCTAGAAAAACTCAGTCTATTATGTTTTCCAAACAAATAATGTTCACAAAAATTTAAATCTTTACATTTGGCATATGGGAGAAGATTTCTATCTAGTAGTACCTTGAGACCACGTTCACTCATATGGCCTAGCCATTGATGCCAGGTTGATACTGAGTCCATTTCTTTATCAGACACCACTGTAGCTTTTCCACTACTAGTTTCCCCAACCAACTTGTAGAGATTTCCAACCTTTTCTCCCTTTAGCACAACCAACACACCCTTTGTTACCTTGAGACAACTATTTTCACCACTGAATTGGTAACCTTGTTCATCAAAAACTCCAAGAGACAACATATTTTTCTTTAATCTTGGTACAGGTTTGACATGCTAAATAGTCCTTACCATTCCATCAAACATATTGATTCTTATGTCACCTTCACCAATAACTTCATAGGGGTTGTCATTTCCCATGTAAACCATACCTCCATCACATGACCGACAAGAAGAAAACCAATCTCTATGTGGAGTCATGTGAAAGGAGGCACTGAAATCAAGAATCCAAACATGAAGTAAAGAACCTCTTAGGTTAGTAGTTAATACCTCTCTATCTTCCAATTGTGTTTGAACTTCTGCTCTATTGGCCTTAGATGCCTGCAAAGTAGAATTTTCTTTGCTTGCTTTTGGCAGTCTGCAATCCTTTTTGACATGTACATTTTTGCCACAATTCCAATATTTTACTCTTTTTTGCCCCTTGGATTTGGACTTGGTTTGTCCATGCTTAGTATTTCCTCTTTCTTGAGTTGTTGATCCTATTGCAATTAGGGATTCATTAGAAGAAGATCCATGAGATGTCTTTTTCCTAGAATCTTTAGAAATTATAGTGGCCACGACATCTTCAAAGACCAATTTCCCACTTGGATTTAAGTTAATAAGAGCCATAACCAGTTGATTTCAAGTTTCAGGCAATGAGCACAATAAAATTGCTGCCTTATCCTCTTCTTCAATTTTCACACCCAGTGAAGCCAACTTGCTTGTCAGTGTGTTGAAATCATTCAGATGATTTGTGACAAATGAATTGTTACGCATTCTCAAATTATACAGTTGTCTCCATAACAAAATTTTATTTTCCAATGACTTCGTCTCATACAACTTTTCAAGCTTAGTCCACAAGCCATGTGCAATTTTCTCCTCTGCAACATTGAATAGAATTGAACCTGCTAGAGATAATTAGATTGTTGCTCTGGCCATGCTATCCTTCTCATTCCAATTTTCATTACTCATGGCTGTAGGTTTTGATGCTACCCTTTTGAGAGCTAAGGCACATCCATCTTTCACCAACGAAGCTTGAATATTTAGCCTCCATAGAGCAAAATTAGGACCATCAAACTTTTGTAGCTCAAATTTGGTAAATGTACTTCTTGTCATTCTTAACTTCTCAAAAAACACAACTTCTGCATAAGCAACCTTGCTTTGATTGATACCGATTGTAAGAAAATTTACAGTGCAGAAAATAGAGAAAAACAATAAGCACAATATTAACACAGTAGTTATGTGGAAAACCTAGTAAAATTATACCAGAAAAAAGCCACAAGAAAAGATCTTTCGCATAAGAAAATTCGAAATTAAAACAATCTTCTGAAAAGTTACAAAAAATATGACTTCAACAGAGTATAAGAAATCTGAGTTGTAGAGTCCATGTCAAACACAACTTTCCAAAAATAGAAAGTGTGACTTATACAACATGTCAAACATTTGGAAAAATGGCCAAAAATAAAGAGTCCAAAATGACCAATACCTTGGCATGATTGGCTTCGGCAAACGCCTTTGACATGATTGCCTAATGAAAAATGCCTTCGCCATGCAGAGGGCTACAACAACCCCTCTAGAACCCCGTCACTTCAACCTTCAGTTGAAAAGCATGATGGGTTCAAGCACATTACGATCCTATTTCAACACTTTTTCTAACCGTCATATAGGTTTCTCACTCATCTTGATAAGCTGAAGGCTACCTTACCATTAACTCTATATAAAGCTTTGTAGGTTACAAAAGGCTTTGGATTAAGACATTTCTATCATGAGAACTTGTTGTCTCCTATCATGTGGCAAGCTGTCACATCTCTTCGAGACATTTTAACAAAAATATTCACATCCCTTGTATATGCTTGCACATTTCGCATGCATGTCTACCGGGGCAACTACAACTTTTAACATCCGACAAAAACCCCCCTTTATGATTTGAAGGATGCCTATACCTTTATCCAAATCTTCACTGCATTTGGATGATTGTGTGACTCCAACCCTGATATTTGTTCGTTGGTGACAACTTCAACCAATTAGCGATGATAAATATTTTTTTGCTATCATCACTGGAATCTCTCAACCATTTACCCAAAAAACCAGCCAGGGCTTGAATGTGAAAATAGAATATACTCTCAAGAAAATACAATTTTAAAAAGTATGATGTAATATTATTTAAATTTATATTAATAATAATGAAATCGAACAATTATAAAAACTAAGGGATTTAATTATTATAATTGGAAAGTAAGAGAAAAAAGAAATCATTAATGGGAGAAAAAAAGGCTGCAAACCTCTTACTATATGATAAAATATAAGATGGATTTGAAATTATAATTTAGTATTAATGTGAAGTTAAAAAGAAACAATTAAAAATATTATAAAAAATTAAAATGTTTTTTTTTTTATATAAATAGATTCTTGGAAGTTATTCTCAGGACAAATAGATAATATGAAGTTGCGAGTAATTCTATTTGATAAATTTTAAGTTGATTCAATTACTTCAAATATTGGTCACACTACCTATGCCTATTTTCTAGTGTATATTTATATCTCTAGGGCCAGCCTTGGGGAAGTCATTTTGATGGTGAATGATAGGCCTTGGACTTAAAGGTTATTGATTATGAAGGTCTTCCCTTTTGTTGCAGGCATTGCTTCACTTCTAAACACATTGCTTCTGATTGCCCCTATTTACATTGTAGGAATGTAGGATATACTATGTGGTGGTGATACACTCTCCTCAAGCACTTGATGGTGAATACTTATGAGTATTTAAAATCTTTATATGTTTTTCTTGATTCTCCTATGGTGGGGCATAGATTGGCCCTTACAAAGTTTGCTTCAAAAGATTGTGTTCTTTAGGTTGGTGAAATGGTAGAATCACCTCATTTCACATTTCTCGATGCTATTATCCTTGTGATTGTTGCAGTTTTCTCTAGGTGGTTGGCTTCTCTAACTAAATAATCCTCTCTTGTATTGTCCTTGATTGAGGTATTGGAGAAGAATTCATATTCTTTCTCTCCTTAATAAGATAATTTGGATAATGAGGTTTCTTGGACCATTGCCCAAAGATAGAAGAATAGTGTTTCAAATCATCTATCTTAGTCCCACACCAAGGTCAAGGGTGTGAGATTTTCTGGTTCTGGGTTTGGTGTTGTTTAGTTGTAATGTGTTTTCTCCTCTTGACATGATGTAACTACTTGTAACTTTTAACTATTTTTTGGCTGTCTATAATATTTTTTTATTTTATCTTGTTTTAGTTTTATTCTTCTTAGTTTATGAGATTTCTTTGTAAAAGGATTGGGACCCTTTTTTCCCATTTTATCTAATCAAAAATAGATTTGAATAAGAATAAAATTAAAGAAAAATGATGGACTAGTGATCAAAGAAGTTCTTGAAAGTATAATCAAACTATGAAGACAGTGTGAAAAATTGTAAGAAAAAGTAAAAAGGGAAATAAAATATTGCTCTCAAATTATAATCATCCTTACTATAGTCAAGTGGTGTTGAGATGTCAAAAAATAAGAGAGGTTATTATGGAGGGATGACACTTTCCACTTATAGGTCTAAATAAAACATTCATAGGCCCCATGAACTCTAAGAACTGCTCTGACATAGATTGGTAGTTGTTTTCTCTTGGAGCTCTTAAGAAACCTTGCCAAAACCTTGTATTTTGGAGGGATTGATAGACTCGGGGAATGAAATGGGGCCTCTCCTAGCATTCATTCACCCACAACAATGTTTTGGCATGCCAAATTTTCCCCACAATGCGTAGAATGGAAAATACGGTTCTTGGCACCTTTACACCGCTCTCAATTAATGCATTTGGTAATAATGCATTCGTTCTTGTCATATTACAACAATTTCAAGATGATTAATACCAAGAGAGTTTATTATGGAGGGACCCCACATCTACTTGTAGGTGTAGTTTTTTGCTCTCAAGGTTCTTAAGAGACCTCACTAGAACCATATAGCCTGAAGAGATCGTTACACTTAGGGAAAAAAACTGGGCCTCCCCTACCACCTCAATTTGTTGGAATAGTCAGTTTGACCCCACAACATATAGAATGAAATATATTCCTCTTGACACCTTTATATTGCTCACAAATGATTCATTTTGTAAGAATGCATTCATTCTTTCCATGATCAAATAGTGTTTAGTTAAAGAAAAAAAGAGAGGTTATTGTGGGGGGGACCCAAAACCCACCTATAGTTCTATATGAAATATTCCTAGACCTCATGAACTCTAAGAACTATATTGTCATATAGGCATTTTTTTCTCTCATTGATTTTATGAGACCTTGGAAAACTTAATAGCCTAGAGGGACCAACACACTTATGGAATGAAATGAGGCATCCCATAACATTCACCTACCCACCCTGACATGTTGGGGTAGTTAATTTGGCCCCATAATGCATAGACTAAAAAATATGCTTATTGGTACCTTTACACTGCTCTCAAGTGAAACATTTTTTAAGAATGAATTTGTTCTTACTATGCTCAAATGGTGTTAATTTTATTAAAAGTTATAGAGTCTACTTTGGAGAGACCCCACATCCACCTATAGGTCTAAATAGAACATTACTAAGCCTCAAAAACTTTGAGAACTACCTCATCATAGATTGGATTTTTTTTATTCTTAGGGTCCTTAAGAGACCTTGCCTTGAAACCTTGTAACCTAGAGGGATCAACACACCCAAGGAAAAAATTAGAGCCTCCCATACTGTTCACCCACCCACTCTGATATGTTGGTATAGTTAGTTCAACCCCATGATGCATAAAATAGCAAATAGCCCAATTAGCCTTATGACAGACTTGAAGGCTTTTGTAACATTAATTCTTCTCTCCATCTTCTTTAATCATCCTTTATTATCTAGAGATCACTTGATATGAAATGATTCCTCTATATCTTTAAGCCATATCTTAATGTAAATTATTCACAAAAGAACCATGCATTAACTATCTTGACACCTTATGACAATCCCAAGTGCTGCAACATAATGGAGAATTGATACATTGTTGTCCTAAAATTGTAATCATAGTGTTGTAATTTTCCTTACGCCTTTTAATAGTCCTTTAATCAGTCCTTGTAGTTGCACAAGGGCTTATGAAATTTTTTTATGGGCACAATTCCTTTTACCCAATATAAAAAAATAACATAAAATAGTTAAGGATAGTTCTATTGACTTCCTTTTGTATTTTGAATAATAATCATGTTTCCCTCTTGATTATTTGTCTTGGAAATTTGTAATTATAACCTACCTTTGTCCTCTTGATATTCATGATGAAAGATTCAAGGTCTCTTGGAAAAGATATTGGAAAGATTCTAATGATTTTTCTAAGTGTAATAATGGACTATTATCCAGATTATGAGAGTGATAAACCCTCTTTTTTGTGTAGATCTCCTTTCAATCCCTTGTTCATCTCTCCAAAATCCCTAAGACAACTCCCAATCTCTCTTTTCATGGATATTTCATGATCTTTGACCTCTCAAATGGCCTAATAATATTCCAATATATTTGCCACATCCTAGGACTTCTTACAACCTTTTTTTATAAATTGTAAAACAGGGGATTTTCTACTCTGAAGACAAGAAAGTCTCATAGAGCAAATTAGCCCTCAATTACCTCAGGGATCAAAGCTCACAAAATAAATAATAAAGAGTGTTTGCACAACTTAACTAAATAGGAGCTAAATTATGAATAAAAATAATAAGGAAATCACTTAATTACAAAATAGATGACATAATCAAAATATCTAATATACAAAAATGGAAAGTACATAAAACACAAATTTTACCCTTACAAGGATTAAGCCTCAGCCATGGACAACGATGCACCATGGAGACATCTGCACCCTGCACTTTCATCTTTGATAAAATAGAGAATAAAACCCTTAAATTTGTAATGTCCAACTTATCAAACCTGTACATATGCACACAAAATGAAATAGAAAAAATGTTGGGGGCTATTTTGGGTCTTGCCTCAGTCCAACCCCCGTTTTGGTGTTTTCATCTCCATGAATAGCCAAATAGATAGAAATAGAAAAAAATGCATGGAATGTAAAGACATGTGATAGAAACAATCCCCACAAAGAAGGAAAACCCCTATCACAATTATAAAGATGTCTAATAGAAATAATTCCCACAAAGGAAGAAAATCCCTATTACGAATGTAAATATGAGATCAAATAGACAAGACAAAGAGACAAGAGAGCATTACTAGCAGACTGTAGCTCCCCTCTTGGCTTGATATACATGATAAGCCTATGTGCAAGAGATCCTTGACTATTGCTTGAGAGAAATTTATCAGAGTTTCGCTATGGAAGCAATAGAGCAAGATAAAATGAGAATAATGAAGTAGAATGAGAGAGAGAAATATTGAGTGAGAGAGAGTGAGAATGAATGAGAATGAGAGGGAAAAGTGGATTTTTGTGAGGTTGCATGGGCAGGAGGAGTTGTTACATCTGTGTTTATGCCAAAGTGACACATGTCATAAGCAAAGGATGTAGAATATTCTCATTTGGATCTCAAAAATTTTGGGGACACTGGCATGTCACAGAGATGTCCATGAGTTGTGCAAGTTTCCTACTCAAAAATTTGCAAGAATGAGGCATCAAGGCTGTTAGTGCTTCATCGTTGTCGGCCTATGAAGTTGGAAAATTGTGAAATTCTGAATTATAGGTTTTTTTCATAAATGCAACGGGCTAGATGCACAGGTGCGAAATTGCCATGGGGTGAAATTTTACATTATATTTTGCCCCCACTTTAGTGAGCTAAATTTTTAAGAAAAATCAATTACACTTAGAAGTAGCTAAGAAGACATAAATACTAAATTTGAAAATTTAGAAATTTTATAGATTTTTGCAAAAAAGGATACTATAGACACTGTAGAGGTTGAGCAGGTGATTATTGGCAATGCCTCCAATGTTTGAGCTTAGCGAGAAACCATCGTGCTTGATGTGAAATTTCATTTTACAAAACTCAAAACTAGGTTAGTTTTAAAATTAGAAGAAGCTACTATGACAAGAAGAATGCTTAAGAATATTTCAGTGATTTGAAAGAAAAATATGATGAAGAAGTGAGTATATGCCCCCTCCTATTTTTTTCCCTAGCTAGGTTCCCAAGTGAAAAAAGGAAGGTTGGAAAGGATATCTTTACCACAAAAAAATGGGAAAAAATGGCCTATATATGCTCTATGTGGGCCCATGGAGGGGTCATTTTTACTATTCACTATGAGGAGTTTGTTGACTTTTCAATAGAGTTTTCAGCAAAATTCCTCATAGATGAGATTTCAGGCTACCTAGGATCGACTAGCTATGAATAGATGTGGCAAGAGGTGAACCACCTGATGAGGTACACATTTTTTACCTTAACTTGTTATTTCACATTATTTTTTAGCATTTTAAGTTTCACAAGAAACACGAGTGTCTAGCCAATGCAACGATGTCTAGCCAACGCACTGACATCTTGTTGATGTGTCAACATCCATTGGCCACACTGGTGTCCTACCTACAAATTGTCATTGGCCAGCTCGGCCTCAAATGCCAATGTGCCACATAGATATCTATGCGACACATTGTAGTCTTAGAGGCAGACATAAATTTTTTGATGACGTAAAGTTAGAATATTTTTGAGATGTAGATCATTCTAACATGATTTTTTATGTTTTTGCAGGAGTGGCATTAGATAAAAGAGCATAGAAGTAGGATTATTCTGTCATTGTTGTGCAGCTGCAATAATGAGATTAACACCAACAACTATGGCTTGTTGTAGCATCTCTCTAGTGGGTGTATACCATGTTGGAGATCTAGTTCTATGCCCCATGCTCATGGCACTCATGGAGTGGTGGGATGCAAATACATCAACATTTCATCTCCCCATGAGGGAGATGACTATTACATTGGAGGACATCTATTTCATCCTATGTTGCCTACCCATTCACAAAAAGTAGGTCTTGTATGAGGAGGGAAAGACAACCTAGGATGCCCAAGCCACTTAGTATTACTACCCTAGTTGCATAGTCCTGAAGGACATGTACAAACATATCTACATATGCTGACTTGAGCAGGGTTAGGTAGTGATGCTATTGGTTTGCTGGGTGATGATCGTGACTATCACTTTGCAGGTCATGATGTATGGGTGAGACTCACACCTCCACAGGGGCCTCACCCATAGTGATAGAGGAGCGAAGGATAGTATTTTCCTAGGCTTGGAGCATGCTTTTGCACCTATAATAGACCTTGGGTGATACATCCACTATGAGTGCCATAGTATTACTACTTGCACACTTCTTTAGGTGTGGGCATTCAAGCACATCCAGTGCATGAGGCTGGTTAGGTACCCCCAAGGCCTATTAGATTCCCTCGAGTGCACGCGTATCCCCTTATACATGATTGGTAGTACAAACACTTGTAGTTTTAGTGGCACGAAATAGATGTCTTGAGGAGTGAAGACATTAGATTACAATGTCTGGCACTATGGTGTTGAATTGAGCCAATTGATTATGCCAATATTACCGTGTTCATTTATCATTTTTTGAAGAATTAGCTCAAAATTTTTATTAGATGCTTCGAATTGGCCATTAGATTGAGGATAGTAAGGTATAGAAAATAGATGTTGAATATAGATTTTTTCTAAGAATTGTTTCACCTCTTTGTTCTTAAATGAAGTACCAATATAAGAAACAAGGGTAGAAGGCAACCCAAAACAAGCAATGATGTTATTTACAAGAAAGCAACAAATTGCTTCAACATTAGTGGATCAAAGTGGAATAGCTTTGAATCACTTCATAAATTAATTGGTATTTTTAATGATGAAGGTATGTCCTTTAGAAGAAGGAAGTGATATTTTTCCAATAATATCCAATCCCTATTTCACAAATGGCCAAGGAGAGGTATGATTTTGAAGCTCTTGTGCAGGAGGTTGAATGAAGTTATCGTGTTGTTGAAATTGAGGGAATTTCTTGATAAAGGAAGAGGAGTCTTTCTCTATTTTTTTCCAATAATATCCCATATGAATAAATTTACACACTAAGGATTTACCACCGAAATTTCCACCCCTAGAGCCCAAATGAGCTTCTTGAAGGGAAATGAGTATTTCATCTTTAGTGAGGCTTCGAAGAATAAGACCATTATAGGATTTTTGATAAAGAACATTAGATAGGATAATATATCAAGCTGAAAGATTTCTTATTCAAGTGCGAGAATTTCTAGTCACATTATTGGAAAATTTCCAATCTTTAGATAATGGTAGATGTAAGAATACCATTCCCCTTCAAGTCTATGTGAGCACATATGAGACTGTTAGGTTTAGGTTGATTTGAGACAATAGGAGTGTGGAGAATCTGAACCACAAAGTGGTACTCTTCTATATCATCATCTGAGGGTACAAGGGAGGCAACACTCACCATTGTATCCATGTAGAAAATTATATATGGTAAAAGAAGAGAGTTGATCAAGAAAGGATAAAGCCAAATCCTGATACTGAGATAGCTTACTCTACTTAGCTTGATACGTTCCTATGATATGATTCATAATAAGTTCAAAGTCACCATGAATGTGAATATGTTTAATATTCAATGAGCTATCATGGTACATAAGCCAACAATGAGAGCTTTGTACTCAACGATGTTATTAGTACAATAAAATTCTAATCAAAAGGATAGAGGAACCAACTTCCCTTCGAGTGAGATTAAGGCTAAAACTGCCTTGGATCTGGTTTGAAATCTCAATCCATTGAAATACATCTCCCACATAGGTTCATGGTCCAATGCAAAGAGATCTTCGTCTAAAAATAAATCCAAATTAGGGAAGGAGTGAGATGAGGGAGCTTCTACCAATTGATTGACAACAACTTATCCTTTGATTGCTTTTTGAGTTATGAAATGTAATGTGTCATTCTTAAATAACACCAAATAAAAAAAATATAACATTATGAATTTTAAATTCAAGAAAAATCAATTAGCTATTTTCTATCATAGCATATCATGTCAAAATAATGAATTTATTAATTCCCAAATGTCAAATTGTCAAAATTACATAGTTTGACTCTAGGCTAACATTGCCACTTAGTCAACTCAAGTTTTACATCAAGTAGTACAATGTATAATAGCCAATGATGGAATTCCATGTGATTCCACTCCAATGCTCACTGCAACTGGTGGATGAGAACATGGTTTAGACACTTTTCCACCCAACCACGAAGCTACGCTTCCCCATAATTCTTCCTAACTTGAAGAATACACGACCCTACACAAAATACTTAGCAAGAGAAAATGATATGCAAGGTGGAATATGGTGCATGCCTAACATAACTACAAGAATTTCTAAACAAAATTAGAACATGCAAGATCAATATTAGGAAATGGCAGAGAGTTACATCATAAGATTAGTCCATTCAATGCTATGGGCTACAAATGCTTGGCCAATCATATGCTGTATACAACAATATGATAGATTTTGGGAAAAAGCAAAACCTATACCCTTTGTTATTCTATTTTCAACACCCATGCCGAAAGGAAACTTTCTATATACAAAAGGAAACATCCTTTCCTTCTAAACAATAAGTTTGCAAACATATAATCTGATTTATAATAGGTTATCCTAACTATGGACACATAAATTGTACTCCTTTGGAGATAGTACAATTTGTGGTCTAATTTAGTCCTATTTTAGACACCCTTGCATTAATCATCCCTTAAAAATTGCATTTATAGGCCCCTAATGCTCATTATTTCAGAATTTAAGGCCTATTCCACTCACAAATCATACAAATCCCGACAAGAAACATTCAAATCATTCAAATTCCAGAAAACCCACCTCAAAAACCCCTGGTGGGACTAAGTTGCCTAGGGTGGTGACTTAGTCCCTTTTGAGGGATTTTTCACTTTTGAGCGGGAAAAACACCAAATTAATTCAAATTCCTGATGGATGTTGGCTTGTGAAGTTAAAATAAAGAATAATTAGGTGTTGATGCATATAAATATATGTTTTTAGGTAATTTTTCACAACATTAAGTAATTTTCAACAAGAAAATTCAAGAGTCAAGAGTTGAATATCTTCCACAAGAAGATTCATTAGTCTATCTACAACAAAGTTGAAGCTTTAGAGCAGCAAGTTAGGGTTTTTGCAGGTCTTCAAGCTCACTTTTTGTTCAAGATCTCACATTGTAAAGAGTTGATCATGGATGCCTATGGAGAATCATGGGGAAATCTAGGTTGAGGAGATGTAGCTAACCATCAAATCAAGCCTAAGGACTTCCTTTCAAAGTGATTATGGATCTTCTATTTTCTCTCTATCTTTAGCCTAATCAAGGTTTGGATGCCATTAATATTCATTTCTAATGTGATTTAGGGTCTCTTAGAATGAGTCTTGCATCTTTCTAATTCCATTTATGCATCTTAATCTTGCATATTAGAATAAGGTTGCATCTTATTTTCAGACTTCCTAGTCTTAGACACACTTGGGGCTACAGTTTTATTTATATTTTATCTCTTCCAAGGTTTAAATACCAACTAGGGGTTTTACTAAGGAAAACTTCCCATTATAAATCAATTTATACTCAATTTTGTAGGTATTTTCACAGGTTCAGATTTGATTTTCCATAACAAAACAAAGTGTAGACTGTGGGCTTCCATTTCCACTTTTGGATTTGCAAAAAAAATCCAAAGTGGACTAAGTCACCAATAGTGGCGACTTAGTCTCACTGCACTTATTTTTTAGAAGTTTTTGCAGATATGAATACCCATTTGGCAGAAACAGGTTCTTGACCAGTTTCCCTAATTTGGGACTACATTGCCCAGCTTGGCGTAAGTGTCCTAGTTGGCCAGAAAATTAGATTTTCTAGAATTTCAGAGGCATCTACAATCTTCATTTCAACCTTCATTAGTTTCTCTAGGTGCACAATTTCTATTTAGCATCTTTATCTTATTCTTTATTGCATTTAATCTATCATTCTACGTATCACAATATTTTTTCAAACAACTTGCATTTCTTAGGTTTTGCATTAATGAATCATTTCTTAAATTATCAATTCATTTCATTTAGACATTGCACTTAGGCATACTTCATTCATCCTTGTATTGATTTTGAGTGTTTAAATTGCCCATTTTGGCCCATCTTTCTCCTTTTAGGTGAAAAACCCTAGAAGTACAAGAAAGCCTTTGGGTGCCAAAATATTTGTAAACACTAACCAACCTTCTTATAATATTAAATAAAAAATTTCTATAAGTACTTTATGCACATGATTTACTTAGGCAATCTTGAGTTCAAACAAATTTTTAAAAAGTAAATAAACTAGATTTACTACTTTTAAACATTGTACGACAACCAACCAGTCATTGCAATATGTTCTATATTTATCAATTGAATGACTCATTTATGCACATTTCTTCATACATGCATCAACATACAGATTACACATATTTCCTTACTTCTTCCTTCACAAAATGAAACTTATAATATTCAATTAAGGAAAATAAATAAACTGAACATTTAAAGAAGGTATATCACATGTATGTGTCTATGTACATAATTGGTTTAAGCATATAAACATATATGGAATTTTTTTTATAGTAATAAGTATGTGTATACATTCTTTTTATATGAAAAGATAGATCCATTTCCTTTGCAGGAAGTTGATTATGAATTCCATTTTCTTGTAAAGTACAAAAAATAAGCGATATATTTTACTAGAAAACTATTTCCCAAAACAAAAGGACTTGAATCAAACATGAAATTTTATAGATCTCACAAGTATTACTCTATTTCTAGAAGTGCTTACTGATAGGATTATCATAAAATTTTGCACAAATAATTTATAAGATCATTCTTATAATCTTTTTAAAATGTTCATCTCTTCCATTAATTATGATTAATCATTTCAGAGAGCAAGTCAGTTAATTATTAACCATTTGTCTAAGAAGCCCTCTGAGATAGTATAAGAACATTCCATCATAATCCAGAAAATAAAATTTGGGTGTAATTTCACCTATTCAAAACGGACTCTCATTCACCTTAGGTGAGAAGTTTAATAAAAAAGTAGTAGTTTGAATATATGAAAAAGTCATAAACAACACTATACTCAAGCATATAATGATTGGAAAATACTACATTTGCAGAGTTTCAGAACCTTGATGCCATTGGAGTGTTTATTCAAATAGGTCTATCAAGAGTTTTCAATCTCTTTGAAAGAAAGACATTAATCGACATGGAGCTGACTTCACGGTAATAAAGAAATCTGGTTTCACTTAACAAGGGATCGAGCTTCATATAAGTATTGCTTTTGGAATCTTCATAAGCAATGAATTTAGTGTCACATGACTAATGCATTCGAGCTTCCCATGAGTTCATTAAGTTGGGTTTCACAATAACAATGAAATGATAACATAATACAATGAATTGGATTCCACATTAATAGTGAAACAATAACACAATGAATCAGGTTTCACATTAATAGTGAAATGATACCATAATATAATGAAATCAGGTTTCACATTAACAGTGAAATGATAAAATAATACAATGGAGCAGGATATGAGGAATCCCAATCTGAATCGGCACACGTTCTGAGTGTGGAGAAAGGTAAGGTTGAATTTGATGAGAAGGACAACAAAAAAAATTCCAGGTGGACTTGGGAGGAAAGAAAAATGAGGGGGGGTCTCCTGAAGGTCAACAAGGTGGAAAGGGTGAAATTTCCAATGTGGGGAAAGAAACCGCTCATAGGGAAGGAGCTAAGCATAGACCTTGGGATTCATTGTTTGGAATCAAACCAAATGGAAAATCTATTTTCCCTCCAATGAGTAACCATTTGGACCCAACGAAAGGTAAGTTTTCCATCTCTGTGCCTGATTCTATCATTGATCATAATATTGCTTTGATGGAAAAAGTCTTGGTTGGAAAGCTTATGGGCCCTAGACCAAATGTTGAGGTGGTCAGGGAATTTATTAAAAATAAGTGGAGAATAAATGGGAAAGTTTCTGTAGCTGCTCTTCCTAAAGGTTTCTTTGCCTTTGAGTTTACCTACAAGGAGGATATTTTGGCTATTAGGAGTGGAGGACCCTAGGTCAGTGGTAAATCCTCCTTGGCCCTAAAGAAGTGGACCTCCCGCCTAGACCTTTATGATTCTATCTTTGAGAATGTTCCAGTTTGGGCTAGAATCCTGGGTCTCCCTTTGGAATACTAGAATGAGGACATTTTCAACGACATTTCAAGTTCCTTTGGTGAACTTCTCTCTATTGACTCTATGAGAACAACTAGAAAGCGATTGGTATTTGACAGAATTTGTGTAGGAGTTTCATAGAGTGCTGACCTTCCTTCTTCAATAGAAATTCAATCTAAGTTGGGAACCTAGATGCAAACTATAGAGTTTGAGACCATTCCCTTTTCCTGTTTCAAGTGTAGGAAATTGGGGCATTAGGATAAGAAATTCCCACTAAATGTCAGTAAAGAAAAATAAAATCACTCATCCAATCCTAAGACTATATGGAGAAAGAAAAATGACAGGGAAGGTCAAGCAAGCAACACCAGTGAGGAGGATGGTAGGAAAAATGAGACTCAGAGGAATACCTCAAACAATATTGATGAAACAAAATCTAAGGATCACCAAACAAGAGCAGAAAATAATATTGGTTCAAGGGAAGATGAGGAAAGAACATTGGAAAATACAGAGGAAAGAACATTGGAAAATAAAGAGGAAAGGAATAGGGATGAGGACTTTATCTCCTCTACCCTTAAGATTTTACCAGAAGAAAAAGAGAATGGGTTCCCTGGATTGGAGGATATTCCTATCCAGGGTTTGTCTTTGGATATTGACATCCCAATCTAGAACGCGACTTCTATTGAATGCTTGACCCTTTGAGTGATCCCCCATAAAAATATACCCCAGACTTTGTAAAGGACGCCTTTGAAGATCTGAGCCAGGATACTGAACTTTCAAGTGAAAATTTGAATTAGCCTAGGAATGGCCTAATGGATACCCTCCCTTGGGAGCAAAGGAATGGGATTCTGGCAGAGAGATGGAGAGCCAAGAAGACACTGAATGGGAAGAAGTCCTCTCTCATTCTAAGAAAAAGAAGGAGAAAAGAAAACATCAGAATACTCCGAGTGGAGTTATTACCAGAACAAGAGCAAAGGAGGATTGTGCTGCCACTAAGGTTGGCTAGGGGAGAAGATTGAGCAAATGGCAGAGAAAGCATGAAAGCTTTCAAGACATAGCAGATGGTGTTCAAAAGACCATTTCAGAGATCCTCCAATCCCCTAGTAAGACATGAAGATTATGTCCTGGAATATAAGAAGGCTCAATAGCCTTCATAAGAGGGATGTTTTGCACAATTTTGTTAGGGATCATAAACCAAATATTCTCCTCATTCAAGAAACTAAAATTCCCAAAGAAAAGGTGGAGAAGGTCAAAATGTTTCAGAACTATGGGACTCAAGGAAATAGTTCAGATGGTGCATTAGGAGGCATAGCTACTTTTTGGAACCAGAACTTCATCAAAGGGGAACATTTTTTGGAAAGCAACAATCATGTGGCTACTAAATTCACACACATCAGAGATAACTTTAGTTGGATTTAGTCGAATATCTATGCTCCCAATGGGAAAGGAGCTAGAAAATATTTGTGGAACGAGCTCTCTGCTTTCCACAAAATTTTAGATAATGACCATTGGATAGTCATGGGCAACTTTAATACACCCCTTCTGAATGAGGAGAAATTTGGAGGGTCTCAGGTGAATTAGGAGAGTAAGTCTGATCTTTTTGATTTCATCAACAACAAGGAGCTAATTGATATGGACTTGCAAGGGGCCCAATACACATGGTTGAATAGAAGAATTGGTAAGGATCTAATTCAAGTTAGGTTAGATAGAACCTTAATTTCTCATCAGTGGCTCTTAAGCTATTTTTTCTCTCTTAAAGCTCTCTCTAGAGTTGGGTCGGATCAATTTCCTATAAGTTTTGTGGTAGACCCTATAAAGGTGAAGAAAAACTCGCCTTTTAGATTTGAAATAATGTGGCTGTCCCATCCCCTAATCTCAAATGAAATCAGGAAATGGTGGAATATTGAAGTTCTGGGAACTGCTATGTTCATAGTTGCTAAAAATCTTAGAGAAGTCAAACACAATTTAAGAAGGAAAAATGAATCCTTTGGAAACATTTTTGGCATCAAATCTGAACTTCAAATGAAGCTTGCGGAGATCCAGTATAAAATTCAGAAGGAAGGATACATTGAAGATATTAAGGATAGAGAAAACAAGTTGCTGGTGAAGATGCATGACATAATAGCAAAAGAGGAGTTATGGAGGCAGAGATCGAGGGTGTTATGGCTCTCTGCTAGAGATCGATATACTAGGTACTTCCATTTATCTACTTCAAAACACAGGGTTTCCAATAGAATCACTTCCATAGAAGTTAATGGTACTAGATTTGAGGAAGAGGAAGACATCAAAAAGAAAGCCATCCTCTTCTATAATAATCTTCTTTCAGTGAATGGGGAAATCAATCAAAATGATCAAGATTTTCTTTTAGAGGCCATCCCCAAGGTTGTTGTTAGGGAAGACAATGAAAAGCTCCATTCCCACTATGGAGGAAACTAGGAAAGCCATTTTTTCTTTTGAAGGAAACAAGGCCCCAAGGCTTGATGGATTTCCTATGTTCTTTTTTCAATGGTTTTGGGAAATTGTGGAAAATTATGTTGTGAATGAGCTGTAAAGGAATTATTTGGCTCCAGAAGGCTCCTGAAGGAACTGAATACTACTTTTGTGGTTCTCATTCCTAAGAAACTAGGGGCAATAGAGTTTGAGGCGTTTAGACCCATTAGTCTTTGCAACTTTCTCTATAAAATCATCTCTAAGGTGTTGACTTCAAGGATCCTTTCTATCCTTCCCTCGTTGATTTCCCCTCAGCATGTAATGGATTTGTTCCTGGAAGGAAAATTTTAGATTCAATAGTCACTGTCCACGAGAATATTCATTCACTTGTTGAATCTAAAACTGAAGGGTTTCTTCTCAAGCTGGATATCTCCATAGCGTACGACCGTGTTGACTGAGAGTTTTTATTCAAAATCTTGAGGGGGTTTGGATTCATTAGTAGAGTCATTTAGATGGTGAATCAGTTGGTTACCACTGTTTCCACAACCATCATTGTTAATAAATATCCTTCCAATTTCTTTCAAAATTCAAGAGGCTTAAGACAGGGTGATCCTATCTCTCCTATTCTGTTTACTATAATGGCTGAAAGCCTGGGAAGGAATTTGAAGAGATTGATTGAACAAAGGTCCCTTATTGGTATCAGTCCTTCTTCCATGAATTTAATATGTTCTCACCAATAGTTTGTTGATGAAACTATGCTGATGGGTAGATCTTCCGTGAATGAGGCTAAGACTTTGAAAAAAACATTGGATGTCTATGAAAAGATGACTAGACAAAAGGTTAAAAGACATAAGAGTTCCATCTTTTTCTTCAATACCCCTGAGCATAGATAGGTCAAGATTGCTATAATCCTTGATTGTAGGGTGGATTCTTTACCTTCTTCCTATCTTGGACTTTCGTCATGCCTTAAACCACCATATTCCTTTTGGTGCTCTTTGGTTGATAGGTTCAAAAAGAAACTGGCTGGCTGGAAAGGAGCTCTTCTGAGCCAAGCTAGAAAAGTTCAGCTTCTTAAAGCTTCTCTTTAGAATCTTCCAATTTATGCCTTAAGCCTCTTCAAAATCCCTGCCAAACATGCAGAGGCCATTGAAAAGATCCATAAAAGATTCCTCTAGTCTAGAGTGGAGTAAAGAAAGATAATGCCTCTTATAGGGTGGGATTTGGTTTGCAGATTGAAGGCATTAGGGGGTTTAGGTCTCAGAAAAATTAAAATAATTAACAAAACTCTCCTAGCCAAACAAATATGGAGGTCTTTCTCGTTTGGAGGAGAATGGAGAGATATTTTAAAAAGTAAATATATGGCTGACGGTATGACCCTCAAAGCTCTGCTGGATTCTCCTAGCCTCCCACATGGTTTAGCTTGCTGGAATGATATGATTGCTGGTAGAAAAATTTTGGAATCTAGGACAAGATGGCACATCAGAAGTGGTAATCAAGCTAGATTTTGGGAGGATAAATGGCTCTTTAAGGAATCCTTTATTAATATTGAAAGATTCAACAGATTGGAAGAGTAATGTAAAGTTTCTTTTAGGGAACTTGTTAAAGATTACTGGTTCGAAGGAGATTGGGTGAGCTTATGTGTGATCATTCAAGACCTGGCTCAACTTCAATCCTCCTTAAAGTTTGTCAGCATGGGACAAAATCTGCAGGATGACATTCTTGTCTGGATGGATAACCCTTCGGGTAACTACTCTGTATCTTGGGATGTCTCTTTGCTGTCCCTTTCTCAAGCCCCCCCTCCCTTCTGGTCTAAAGCTTGGATTAAACACCTAACTCCAAAAGTTAATATCTTCTTCTGGATAATGCTTCAAAATAAGGTTCTCACAATCGATAATCTTTGTAAACAGGGTTTTCAAATTCCCAACAAATGCTACCTTTGTAAGAGCGAGGCAGAGTTAGCCAACCACTTGTTCCTCCACTATCCGTTTTCCTCCTTAATCTGGGGAAAACTATTAGCTATATGGAATCTCTCCCGGGTTTTCCCCCAGACCATTGAACAGTTCTTCTTACAATGGAAAGCTCCTTCTCAAAATTGCCATATTCGAAGGTTATGGGCCTTCTTATTCCCTTTTGTTCCTTGGGGTGTGTGGAAGGAACACAATAATAAAATTTTTAGGGATAAGGAGATGCCAGAGAATAATGTCTTTGAGAAAATTTTTAGACTCATAAGGAAAACTTTAATTTTATTCCTCAAAAAGCTCCTAATCTAGAAGATGTGGTGTGCAATCCCTATGATTTAAGGATTGCAAAAGATTGGGATATTAAAGTGGACATCTCTTTTTCTTCCAAGCCTACTAAGAAAAGCAGGGAGGGTGTTCGCTGGACCTTTCCCCCAAATGGCTAGTCTAAGGACAACTTTGATGGAGTTGCGAAGGGTAACCCGGGTTTGGCTGGAAGTGGAGGTGTTCTAAGGAATTCAAAGGGTAACTTTATTGTGGCTGTGGCTATATCCCTTGGCCATCAAACCAACCATGTGGTGGAGGCTATAGGAGCATTTCAAGTTATAAAGTTAGCTTATAATCTGAATATAAGAAACTTATGGCTAGAAGGAGATTCTAAAAATATAATTGATTGTCTTTTAGGAAGGACCCCACCCTCATGGATGATAAAGAATTGGATAGATGAAGCGAAGTCTATTATAGAAAATTTTGAAAAAGTTAAAGTTTCACACATCTATAGGGAAGCTAACAGCGTGGTAGACTACTTTACGAATGAAGGGGTCAAGATGCAAGGTCTGAACACGTGGAAAAATTGTAGGGACTTGAGAATCAAAGTCAAGACATTACTTAACTATGATGTTACACATGGGAAAGAGCCAAAGACAATTAATGATTAAAGAGAAAGGGGCCAAGTACATCAAAATCAAGAGATCTTATGGGGCTGCGTCATGTTACTTAGAAGGGAAGAAAAAGTAGTATGCTTTGTGGGTGCATTGGAACAACTGCATTATTCTACAATAGGTCCTCAACACTGGTAGAGTCTGCAGTAAGGAGAAAATGAAAAATGGGGGGGGAAAGGAAAAGAGTTGAGCCTAAAAGCTATGAGGTGCACACTAGGAATGAGAAGGTTTGGGAGCAGATTGAAAAAGGTGGGTTGGTACCATATTTGGAAAAACTTCATGGGACCGACTCCGTGGCTACGAATTACATTGAGAAGAACTGGAACAATGGAAAAATCATTCTCTTTGGAAGAAAGGTGAAGCTGGACGAGTAGATTATAGGGGAGATTACTAGAATGTCTACTGAGGGCATGAAGTTCTACCATGATAGAAGGTTCTTTGATGAGGCGATCATCAGATTTCCCAAGAAGGACAAGGAGAAATTAAAATTGGTTAAAATCTCTAACAACTACTTTGAAATTGATACTATCAAGGCACTGTGGAGAAAGGTACTTCATGTTATCATGGATTATATCACCCTGGACATGAGATTTACTATAGTGTATGGGCATCATTTCGCCATTCTCAACCACTTCCGCCATAAGGTACAAATTTATTTTCCACACTACTTGTTATGTTCATTGAGTAATAGCCTTGAGGACCATAGGAAAACCCCAGGAGATACCCCATTCTTCATCCTGGTCTTATTAGGTTAATTTTCAAACACTATCAAAGCATGCCTACTTTATCTAAACCCATGGCCTCTTTAGAGTCCAAGGACTATAATACCAATAGTGTAGGGTTAGAGACTCAGCCAAATAAGGAGAGAATTGTTGAAACCCATCCGTCCTCTGAGATCTATGTCTGGTAAGAAAACCTAGTCTAAAAAATCCCAGCCAGCTAGAGCTAACCCTAAGGCCCATCCTGATTGCTCTGCCCCCTTAAAGAATCCTATTCTTAAGGGATCCCCTGCCAATAAGATGGTTTCCTATTCTGTGGATTCCATAGAGGATAAAGCTGAGACCCTGAAGCTAGTAGAAATTTTGTGCCCTCTCCCCCTGCTTCTTTTAGATTCGAAGGTACCAAATTCCCTTGCTCCCCCAACTCGGGAGATGTTAATCTCATATTAGACTGAGGTCAAACTAGTGACATTCTGGCCTCTGCTAGAAATGACATCAGTGACATTTTCAAGGTCTTAAAGTGGGCCTATCAAGAAATTAATGAGCTCAACCAAAGAAATAGGGAACTGTATAGTAAGACAGAGGAGCTGGAGCTGAAGATGGCTACCATCACCAACAAAGAAGGGAATATAAACAAGAGAAATATTGGTAAGAAAGGAGGTGACATTGATGAGAAATATACGTCTATGGAAGAGGAAATGGTTAAAATTAAAAATAATTTGAAAACAGTCATGGAACAAAATCATAAAATGGCTAGGCAGAATGCCATTATAATCAATACTATGTCTAAAAAGTTGGAAAAACTACAAGGTTTGTTGGTCGTAGACTTGGAAGAGAACAAGGAAAGTAAGAATGAGGACCAGGGCATCTCTAAAAGGACCCGAGCCAATCTTAAAAGGAAAGTGCCTCCCACAACATAGATGGTTCAGATCTTAAAAAGGGGAGTTCAGGACATGAATGAGCTGGAAGTCAAGACGATTGATCTTTTAAAAACTCAAATTTAGTTGCTGCTGGCTTTTTGTCTAGTTTTTTGGTTCTATGGCCTTCACTGGCCTTTTTGTTCATTATGGATATTTACTGCTATTATTTTTGTACAGCCTTTTGGACTGTGATGTCTCTTTTGGCTCTTTCTTTATTTTGTAAACTTCGTGGTTTCGGGTCCTTGTAAAACCCATTTTTTCCTCTTTCAAAAATAATGAAATAATAACATAACACAATGAAATTGAGTTTTGTATGCATGCAAACCACTCAAGAAAAAGAGGGTTCATTTCTGTCAAAACCATATCTGATTCATAACATTACTACCTTTACATGGCTAGAGGTGTCTGAGATCGATAATCATTATCGATTGGGAAGATGCAGTCGGTATAGAGGTTGCAAACAAGTAAAAAAAAGGGGGTTTCCCAGAACAATGACAGGGAAAAGATGAAAGCCATCAACATAGGCAAGGAAAAGGGATTCATTCCAACTCTAAAACATGCTCGACCATCACCAATATACAGTGCAATACAATGCCTAATGAAAAAAAGGGCAGGTTGTATTGTTCTTGCACAAAACAACTAAGCTAAAGGTTCACAACAAGAATGAGGAGAAAAAATCTAAATTGATTAATTCAAGCAAAGTTCCAAAACAAACAACAACCCATACCTCAAACTTTTGCTAAATATTCAACTGAACAAATTGGTAGAGCGATGGATGCAATGATTTTTCCTTAATGTTTTGGCTTTCTATCCTCTCATTCTAGAAACTTGACCACCTCCCCTACTTTTTCTGCCAAATCTCCTCTCCTTGATTTTTCATCGAGCTTCCTTCACTTTCGTGTGTGATTCCCTCTGTTTCCAAAAATATTGATTTTCTCAATATTAGGATTGTGTTTAATTACCCACATTCCCCTCTTCATGATCCGCCTTGACTTGTTATCTTACAAAAATCTTTATTTGTAGTGGTTATGGGTGCCCCCCTTCACATTTACTTTCCATTTTTTCAAATTTGAAAATAAAGCAATGTTGAACTGCCTATCATGTCTCATAGCATTTTTTCATAAAAGATATTTAATTAAAATCATTCATTTATCTTTTACATGCTCATCTCTCTTTCTCTCTCTCTCTCCCTCTCTCTCTCTATATATATATATATTCTTACATGTTTATAATCCTCTATAAGGTAGAGGAAGAAACATCATGTTACTTCAATTTTTAAATCATATATTTTATAATTCTTAAGTCTACTCACATAATTACTTGTACGTATATATCTATATACATGCTTATGTTTACATATTCATCTTTTCTCTTTTGAATTTAGAGGCAAAAATGGACATTAAATATACAAGGTAAACCAAATGAACTAATCAATTTTATTTTCCATTAGTTTACCTATGTAACAATTGACATATCTTCCCTTGTCCTTTAAGAAAATGCAAGAAATTCACATCAAACTCACATTTCAAATGCATATACTATGATTCTTTAGTGGTGTGTGTGATCTAGATTCCAACAAGCTTACGGATTGTCATCTGGCTAAATACTCCTACCTCAACCATGTTCTCGTTCTTCAACCTGTTCCTACATTTGCACACTTGCACTTGTAGAGTTTCATCAGTAACCCTTAACCAATGCTTGAAATGAAATTATTTCATTACTACATAAAATTCATTCTTCATATTCAATCATAAAGTTTACATGGATAAACATTTCAATTGACGTTGAAATTTTAGATTTATCACAAGTCAAAACTGATAAATTCCATTTTTCCAAAAATATTTAAATAACTTAACATTATTAAATGTAAGACAAATTTGAGATACAGACACAAAATTAATGTCGAATTGAGAGAGCAACATTACCTATTTTGCTAACCTTCTTGAAAGATTTGTTCTGGTAAATATATGTTTAAGGAGATCACATTTTATGATCACATGGGTTTCGACATGAAGAAGATAATGTCGTAACTTTTGCATTACAAAAACAAGAGCAAGACATTGTTTCTCAATGAAAAAATATTGAGTTTAATGATCAACCAAAATACAACTAATGTAATAGACATCTACCCTCTACCCTTAACCCTTAAATCATTTACCCTCTACCCTTAAACCCTTAAACCCTCTACCCTCTATCTCCCTCCCACTACCTACCTCTCTCTCTCTCTCAAGTCTCTCCCTCCTACCCCATCTCCCTCTCTCAGTATCTCTCTCTTCTATCTCTCCCTACCCTCTTTAACCCTCTACCTCCACTCCCTAAACCAACCTCTACCCTCACCCTTTAAACCCTTAAACCTTAAACCTCTACCCTCTCTCTCTCCCACCCTCCCTCTTCAAGTCTCCTCCTATCCCTCCCTATCTCAAGTCTCTCACCTACTCCTTCTATCTCTTTCCTCTACCATTAACCTCTTTACCCCACCATTAACACCAAACTCTCTACACTCACACTCAAACCCTTAAACCCCACTCCCCCACCCCTACTCCCTCCCACACCCTCTCTCTCCCAAGTCTCCTCCCACCCATTCTCCCTCCTTAAGCTCTTTCTCCCTCACCTACTCCTTCTATCTCTCTCCTCTCCCTTAACCCCAACCCCACCCTCTATCTCTCCCACCCTCCCATTTCCTCTACATCACTGGGAGACCCCATTTCTTGAACCCTAAACCCTCAACCCCAATACCCTCTACATTATACATTGGACCCTCAACCATTAACCACTTATTCCTCCATCTCTCCCTCCCTCCCTCCCTCCCTCCCTCTCTACCCTAATCCCTCAACTATATACCATCAACCCTTAAACCCTTAAACACTCAACCCTCAACCCTCAACCCTTAAACCCTAAAATCTTAAACCCTCTACCCTCTACCCTCTACCCTATATGTATTAAACCCACCCTCAACCCTTAATCCCTCAATCCTCAACCCTCAAACCCTAAACCCTCAACCATGATACCCTCTACCCTGTACATTGGACCCTCAACCCTAATCCTTCAACCATATGTACAATCAACCCTAATCCCTCAGCCCTATACCCTCAACCCAATACCCTAATCCCTCAACCCTATAGGTCATCAAACCTATACCCTCAATTCTCAACCCTCTACCCTATACATTGGATCCTCAACCCTCATATATCTATGTCCCTCCCTCCTCTTCTTTCCTTCTCTCTATCTCACTTCTTCTCCATCTCTCTATCCATCCATACCTCCCTCTCTACCCTAATCCCTCAACCCTAAACCCTCAATCCTCAACCCTCAACCCTTAAACACTCAAACTTAAACCATAAACCCTTAAACCCTAAACCCTTAAACCCTCTACCCTTAACCCAATACACTCTACCCTCAACCCTGATCCCTTAACCCTTAAACCCTTAAACCCAAGAAAACTCTTTACCCTAATCCCTAAACCCTCAACCCTTAAACCCTAATCCCTCAACCCCTATACCCTCTACCCTATACATCACTGGAACCTCAAATCCTAATCCTTCAACCCTATACCCTCAACCTAAATCCTCAACCTCAACCTCAACCTCAACCCTTAAACCCCAAACCATTAAACCATCTACCCCACCATTTTACATTAAATCCTCAACCCTCAACCTCAATCCTCAACTCTCAATCCCCATAATTTACCCTTTACATTGACCCCTCAACCAACTTCACAACCATAACCTCAAACCTATACCCTAAACCCCACCCTAAACCATACACCCTTTAACCCTAAACCCTTAAACCTTCTACCCCGCACCTCAACCCAATACCATCTAAGCCCTTAACCCTAATCCATCAACCCCAACCCTTAAACCCTTGGCCCTAAACCATCAACCCTATAGGTCCCCCACACTAATTTCCCTCAACCATATACCCTCAACCCCTATCCCTTTCTCTCTATCTATACATCTCACCTCTATCTCCCTCCCTCTCTCCTACCCTCTAATTGTCTCTATCTACCCTCTCCCTCTTTCTATGTACCCTTTCCTCAATCAATCCCACCACCCTCTCTCCTCACCCCTCTCACCTCTATCTACCTCCCACTGCCTCCACTCACCCTCTCCCTCCTGCCTCCCTCCCACCCTCTCTCTCTCAAGTCTCTCCTCTCAAATCTACCTAGTAGCCCTCTCTCTCTCTCCCCTTCTGGTCTATCCCTCCCACCCTACCTAGATAATCTCTCACTCCACCCTCATTCCTCCTCTTAGGTCACCTCCTCCCACACCCTCCCTTCTCAAGTCTCTCTCACTCCATCTCCTCTCTCTCTCTCTCGCACCTCCTCTCCTCGTGACTCCTCCTCACTACCCATTCCTCAAGTCTCCTTTCCCTCCTCACACTTTCAAGTCTCTCCCTTTGGCACCCTACCTACATAACTCTCTCTTTCTCTCCCTCTCTCTCTCTCCCTCTCTCTCAATTCTCTCTCTCCCACCCCCTATCTCTCTCTCCCCCTCTATCCCTCCCACCCTACCTAGCTACTTAGTCGCTCTCACTCCAACCCCTTCTCTCCCACTCCCTCTCTCTTAGAATCTTCCTTCCACTTCCTTAGACCCCTCTCTCAAGACTCTCTCTCACTATCTCTCTACCTCTCTCTCTCTCAGGTCTCTCCCTCCCTCTCTCCCTCCCACCCTACCTAGACAACTCTCTCTCTTAAAATTCTCCCTCCCTCTAAAGACATACATAAATACATACATACATACATACATACATACATACAAGCATAATACATATGTATGTACAATCCTACATACATACAAGCATACATGTACATATGTAGATACAATCTTACATACATATAGGCACACATACAATATACATGCATTGATACATATATATATACATATAGGAATACATACATACATACATACATACATACATACAAGCATGCATGCATGCATACATACATACATACATACATACATACAAGCATGCATGCATACATACATAAATACATGACATACAAGCATACATGTACATACAAACATACAAATATATAAACATACATTCAATAGAGTAGCATTTAACATAAAGAAATATATAACGCGAGTGCGTTATACCATGCTCACATTAAGCCTTGCTAGACATGCCCCACACAAACACAAAAAACCATGTCAAAACTAAGATATAACTCAAGCGCATTATAACACGCTCGCATTATAACACATGCGCGTTATAATGCTCACGTATTATATCTTGCTTTGGGATTCCCCAAACCTTAGGCTTGGTATTTTCCTTGGAATACCAACCCAAAGGCTTGGAGGGCCTTCCCAATGACCAAAGATGTGTTTTTGCAAATTCTAAAATATTTCACATAATTGCGTTTTTGCTCATCGCTAGAATTGCATGTGTTTCAATATCGAACAAATCAAACACTTGGGTAATGTTAGGTTCTCGCTTAGCTATCCAACGTTGTAATTTTTTTCACTTTTTGACAATGTTAAGCCTTTCATTTATAATTTATTTTGTTTGTGTGTCTCTTTTTTGGCAAAAAATAGTTTTTGGTGTTTGTTTATTATATATTAACTGTTTATCAAAATTTCAAATAAATTACATTTTTAGAAACTAGACTCCATTCTAAAAATTAAAAAAAAAATTCAATTAGTTTACAAAATTTGTAGGGGTAGCACAGCCAAAATTTTATTTTTTAGGAAGTGTCCACTTAGAAGACTAGTAAAAAATCAAATATTCATTAAAAAATTATTAGAAAAATTGTGCATCAACTACATACTACTAGCGAATTTCTCACCGGAACTATTTTAAAAATACTAAAAAAAGTTCACCGTGCTAGGGACGTACAAAAGTTGTTATGTTATGTTTTTCTGACAAAAAGAACACAAATTTCTGTACGTCCCTCTTTTGAACCCTTTAATCTCAACCGTTTTCAAAATAAATTAGTAGTTTAGAAAGTAGACTCGGAGCACTTTGATCCTTGTTTTTGTTGCATCTCAAAATTTTGAGTGTAACTATCCTCAATTTCACGTCCAAGGTTAGTATTTCTTGATTTCAAAAAAAAAGTGGCCACTTAAGTCCCCTTTTTGGCCCCCTATCTTTTTGCACTTACCCACAAATAGTATTATGATGGGGAGTACTAGAATCTTAAACTTTAATCCACTGAATTATCACCCATATGAGAGATCAAGATAGAAAGAAGGTTCATGAGGCCTTCTAAAACGAAGATTTTGCTTCATTGAAAGAAGCATTAGCACAACACATTATAGTCCCCCCTTAATGCTAAGAGAATATAAGTAGAACAACTGAGATTGAAGGTGTGAAAGGAATGTAGAGATGTACAAGGTGTGCTCGAAGACACAATCACATGAGGTGAGAATCACAAGGATCCATGTTGTGATGGCATAACCCCCCATTACACTTTATAATTAAGTGTATCTATAATATTTCTCAAATTCCCTCCCTAAGGAACACACATTTAGTTTTGTGGCACTTTATAGGAGTGCGTTTACAAGCTTATTTATGATTTGAGTTCTACAAGTTTATTGTCATGAGGTTGATTAAGAAGATAGATTAAGTTATGTCTTGCAAACCTCAAAAAAGAAAAAATACATAAAATTAAAAGACAAAAGATAAGCACAAATGAACAATACATAGATTGTATTAGCTGACCAAAATTACAATGGGTACACAACCTTGCATATATAGGAAAGGATGATGCAATCCACCTAGGTGGTGCACTGACAAGTGCTCCATGAAGTGGCACAAAAGAGTAGACAAGTGTCCTATAGGTGTCAACTTAGGAACATTTGGAGTGTGCAAACCAACAACCTTTATGACCAAGTCATCAACCTTGTGTGCCAAGTGTTGAGTGACCTTTGAGGTGAGATGGAAAGTCTTCCAACCTCAAAAAGGTATGTGCATGAGTTTAACCAAATAAATTGGTAATATCTAGAGGTCTAAAAGGCTGCACATTTAGTTAGACAAGATGTTGTCTAACCTTGTCAACGTAAGTACACTTAAGTATTGTGAATAGATTAATTATTCACACTAATAACACTCAATGCATATACTTTTTGAATTAGCAACATTAGTTTCAATTAAATGGAACCAATATTATTTTGGTTATATAAAAAATATTCCATTTTGTCATTATCTTAATTACCTTTATTTTTATTAATTATGGGGTGGAGCGAAATGTGACCACATGTTAACAAAACAATTTAAAATATATTAAATTACCAACATACATTAAATTAATAATGAAAATATATAATAAAGAATATATAGCCCACGAAACAAATAAAAATTAAAAGACATGAATGGTGCGTGTGGAGAGTAGAAGAAGAAAGGTGCACAAAATTATGAATTGAGGAAAAAGGTACAAAAAAGAGAAGGTGCAACAATAATTTTAGGAAGAAATTAAGTGATAATCAAGACAAAAAATTAAAAATCATCTAATGAAATTAGTTTGTGCATTTTAATACTTCAAAGATAATTCTTATTAAAAATACTTTTACTATTAAAAAAGAATAAATAATTTTAATAATTTCAAGATAATACTTTAAAAAAATTATTTTTAGGGTAAAAAAGTAAATTCTAAAATGTAATTCATAAATAAAATTTTACTTTCTATTTTATTATGAAAATATTATTTGTTAGAGAATAGTTTGCATAGTTTTTGAAAGACACTCATTTTTTATTAAGAAGATTAAATTATAAATAATATATAATAAATAAGACTTATCAATTAATTTGTATTGATTTCGTGACTTTTTTTTACCAAACTATCATAGATATCTAAAATACATAGAGTGGAGGTGGCTATATCTAAATTGTTTTTGAGAATAAATAGAGTCTCAATTTTTAGATAGATGTATTTAAGATAGCTATGCTAATTTAAAATATATATTAATAAGGTTATCTAATTTTATGCATATATTTTTCTTAACAATGTGAAGGTTGTAGTAAAAGGTAAAATGTTTCATTCAATATAAATGTTAGTAATTAATTTTAATTAAAATAATTTTGATTGAAATGTGAATTTTTACTTCATAAGAAACATATATTTATTATAGATATAAAAAAAATTATAACAAAAATACAAGTACTAATAATAACTGGTTTGTTAATTTTGGATTTGATCATGTCAAAATTTTGGATCATAATCTATGATCTATCACCAAGATAGCTCTTTCTCTAGATCATGGATCATGGACCACGAACCATGATCTGAAATATTGTGGAAATTATTGTTTACATGATCAAATCCAAAAACTAATAAAAGTCAATTTATTGTAAATTGTGAAAACTCCAACATTTAATTTACTAATAAATGATTAAATAATTTTAATTAGAAGAGATTTAGAACTCATACAAATAAGATACTTATAAAACAATAAGACTCTTCATGTAACCAACAATAAAACAATAAAATTGTTCACCTAACAATCAATGAAGAATAATAAATTAAATAATTTAATCAATATATTTTGATTTTTTAAGTTGACACTTTCAAAATATATACATCAAGTAATTGAAATTTGCATGCTCCAAAAAATTTTTTTTTTTTTTGAAAGATTAAAAATTAAAAAATATAGTCAAAGTTTTTGAAAAACAAAAAGTATCTTTAAAATTAACTAATTTAGATTATTTTATATTTAGGGCATACAATCCTAGGACTATAAAAGCTTAATTATATATATGGCAACAAGAGAGCCCTACTCCTGATTCCAATATCTTATTTTTCTTTGTGTGGTTTGAGCAACCTCCGTGTTTCATTCAAAGGTTTAAATGAATTGATATTTTGGTTTTTCCCAGACCTTGACTTTCTTCAAATTTCCTCTCCTTAAATCTCTCCTTTGGTGTTGTTTCTGGGAGGGACTTGTTTACATCATGAATTCTAGTTGCAGAAGGGCTGCCCTATTAGTCACTAATGGCTCAAGAGGATCATTGAGGCATCTATGGCAAACCACTAGAAAATCCTTATAGACTATTAATTTGCTACACCTAATCATGTAGTCTAGAAGATAAGGTGAGTAAAGAAGTGGGCTTCATATCACCTCCATAGAAGTACAAAATTTGAGAACAACAAATGTTTTCTAGATTTCGCAACCACATCCACTGCCAAAAATGGTCTGAAAGAGTAACGATACCCTTCAAGACCTCCTCTTCCCGATATCCGAAGAAAGCTGAACCCATAAGAATCTTATTGATGCATTCTTTCTCTAAATCAGAGCCCATAACCTATTTTTTAATGAATGATCTAGACTTGCTTAAAAAATAAAAAACCCACGCTCCATTCAAAGGGTTTGAACACAGTTTTAATAGTTAAAAAAGTAACTATTTGACATAGGTGTAATCTCCAAATGACCCCTAAGTTTCTCTTTTTACTAAGGCCACTTCCTAAACACATCTATATTTAACCTAACTCCAAGAAATTTTAAACAAATGAATTATCTAACATGGAAGCTTACATATCTACAACTAAAACAGGGATACAGAGCAAAAGACACTTATCAAGTGCCAACAGAGCCAGAGACAAACAGGCTGAGAAGTGGCTAGGCCACGTTCTCATTGGCCATCCACAAGCATCGAAGTTTTTAAAGTTTTTTAATAAAATGCATCCTTAATTATTTGTAGACTATTTTCTTAATAAATAACTTATTAATCAAATAATCGTGCAACTTTAAAGGGAAAGAAAATAGTAATTAGATTATCTGGTTAATTTCTGATCACATTTTATTACTTTTTAAAAATATCATCAAGTGAAGGAACATGCAGCTTGTATTTAAGGAAAAAACACCATAAACAATTGTCATAAGCCATTATGTAATGGCTGACGTCTGCATGCCTTTTTCAAATAGTCTTAGCAGTTTATTTGTAGGGGTAAGAAAGAAAAAATTATTTATGAATATATAAAACTGTTCTCTTACCTTGTAAGGGTTCGAATAACATGAAGGAATGTCATAAAATTTAAAATAAAAGCGTACATCAGGAAGACATGAATATATTTTATATTTTTGCTGCTCTTGAATCTCTACATATGATTTATTTTATAGCTAAAAAGTATGATAAAGCTATACCAGTAATCTAGTTTTAGCTGCTTGCTTTATTTTAAAACTTTGATTTATATGGGCTTTAATTGAAAATCAGGTCTATATTAAAATACTTTGAATTACAACAATCATCTCGTCTTTGATACTGTTAAACACAAGTACAAACTATGCTCTGAATTTCATTTCTATTTGTCAGAAAGGCTGATAAATTGCATTGTTAAGAATGGGCAAACGGCATTCGATATAGCACTAGAGAAGAAGAATGAAGACCCACAACTTTATAGGAGTGTAAGTGATTTGATTCTCAATGAATTAAAACTGTTAGTTTTTTTTTCACGTTATTTTTAAATATTAGTCTGATTGATAGTTAAAATGATTTTTTTATCAGTAGATAATTATTTGTATTTTTGTGATGATTGAGATATAGTATATGTGAACATTTATTATCTAATAGAAGGTTTGAAATCATGCAAAATACTAATTTAAGAATATTTAATAGGAATACAGATAATTTTATTTATTTCAAAAAAATTAGAAAACAAATTTTAAAAAGAGTTATATTATTATAGGTGCTTAAATTGCATTAACAAGTTGCAGCTATTATCTTATGTTCTAATGTTCTGTTTTCTCTGTTTGGCTGCCCTTTATGGTCAGGCTGTGCTTATTGTCCTACCTTTCTCTTTGTACAAAGGTCAGGTCCCTTTCAAAACCTTGCTTTTCTATCAAAAACAAGTTGCAGCTATAATATATATTCGATCTCTCTTCATTTGTCCAACCTTTTTAATAAACATTTAAATGATAATGTTAGATAGAAGACTAATGTTTATTATTGTTCAAAATTAAATTAAAAATGAACCGATCTTATTGCGGATTAGAGGATATTTACATAGACATGATGCTATTAAGAAGATATTTGATGAGGGCTCAAGAACCATGCCATCAACTAACAGCAATAAGTGGAATCCAGATTTCATATCTGTAAGTGCAGTCTTAATTGCAACGGTTGCTTTTGCAGCTGCTTTCACTCTACCGGGAGGTATCGACATACAAGGACAGGACCCACCAGCCCCTTTATTGATCAACGCTATTCTCTTGAAGCTATTTGTGTTATGTGACGCACTGGCTTTCTGTTTTTCTATTGGTTCTGCAATCCTCCTTAATTTTGCATTTTATGCTAGCCAAGTAGAAGACCCGATCATAACTAATATCAGTTTGCATTTGTTATGGATAGCAATGATATCATTAACATTAACATTTGGTGCAGCAATACATTTGGTAGTGGCATCTAAGTGTTTGTGGTTGGGTGTGGGTTATGGTGTGCCTTCTCCCTATAGCCATAAGGGCAATGTCACTAGCAGGAAAAAGATACTTGTTCACTCCACTTGACCGATATATCAATGTCTTACTGCTAAGTTTCGGTATTGCATTCGTTGTTTTTATTCCCATTGTTTGGGTAGCTTTGGTGGTATTCGTCTATGGTATTATTTACCCTTCATTGCATTGGGTTTTGAAGAAGCTCTTTGGAAGAAGCTTTTTGGAAGAAGATCCATGGAATTGGATCTGCGGATGAAGCTCTTTGAAATTGTAGATTCTTAGTTAAATATATTTCGTGTACATTGTATGATGGAGGATTAACTAGTAGACATCTTCAAAAAGCTTTTAGTTAGTAGAAGGTTCATATATTAAGATCTATTTCGAGTGCTTTACGAGAGTTATTATGAGAGAAGATGAAAGTATGAATGTCTATGGAATTTATTTGGTTTATTTGGTTTATTAAGTCTAAATATTAGTTGATATATATAGGTGAATGTAATCATATTGTGTTAATGTTTGTATCTGATTTCTATCTTTAGATAATAGATCTTTTTTATATTAAGACAAATAGAACTTTTGCATATTTGTTTAACTTGTGACTATTAGATTGTTATTGTTAATTTATTCTTCCTCTCATTTTCATTCATCTAGTATTAGAGATAGTTTGATTGAGAGGATGTGATGTGTAAGTAGGATGAGTAAGAGGAAAGACTAAGAATTTTTTTATCAATCATCAAATATTTTAGCCATTTGTTTTTAAAAAAGATGATCTTTTTTTTAGGGACATTATAAACATGATAAACTAACATTTTTTAATAAGCAAAAGCCATCTAAAACAATATTTTTTGAGTTCAATAGATTTGGACTAGCATGTTTTCAAGATGAGAGACTTCAATTTGGTATCAATATTAACATTCCAAATGGTTTTGACATGGATAACTGTTTCTTGGGATTGAATTAATGTCATATATAGTTTAGTTGCATTGATATTGTCTAAGAAAGATCCATCAACCCATTGCAAACTCAATAATTTTAGTAGTCACTTCCAGTTCGATAGGAAACTTAACATCAAACAATGCTTTCCCTCAAAATATAAAATGTTATTTTATGATATTTAAGCACAAAGAATTTAAAATTGAACTAGGAACAATTTCTAATAAAACCACCTTAATTTTTTTTGCCAAAATTAGAGATTCCTTTACTATACCAACTCTTAGTAGAGAATCTAGATGTAACAGGGAAAGAGGCTTATTGTTCTAATGAAGATTCCATCATTAGATCCAAAATTAAAAAAAATTACCCTCTTTTCTTTTGAAAGATTCATTTTCTTTAATGAAGCCTTTCACAATCTCCCTCGTTGTACAAACATTGTTAAATACATTATCGTGAAGGCTTTGATAAAAAAATTTCAAAGAAAATGTTATAAGAATTAGTGCATCATGGAGATAAAAAATAAGCACAATGGACAATGCAAATATTGTATTTAGTTGACCCCAAATGTACAAATGAGGAAGTCTTGCATATATAAGAAAGGAAGAGGCAATCCACATATCATGTGGATTGACAAGTGCCCCATGATGTGGCACAAATGAGTAGAAAAGTGTCCTATAGGTGTCAACGTATGGATCACTAGGAATGTGCAAACCAACAACCTATTTGACCAAGTCATCAATCTTGATGCCAAGTGTCGAGTGACCTTTGAGGTGAGATGGAAAGTCTTCCAACCTCAAAAGGCATGTACATGAGTTTTACCAAACAACATGGTAACCTCTAGAGGCTTAAAGGTTGTACATTCAGTTAGACTGTAAGATATTGTCTAACCTCATCAACCTAAGTACACTTAAGTGTAGTGGATAGATAAATTATTCACTCTAACACACCCCCTAAAGTGATACTTGGGGAGATCACAAAAGTGCAATAGATAGAAATGGGTCCTGACTACAAGGCCATGTTAGGTACCCATGTACAAAATGCATTATCTCACAAATAGAGAAAAAGGAAAAAACCTAGTGGGAACAAAAATCCTATCCAAAAAAGAGAAAGAGAAGGATTTAAAACCTTCTAAAAAGATGTTCCTTGATGATGAAGAAATCCTAAAGCATGTAGAATTTTTAAACTCTGTTGAAGATGAACTAGGTTTTACCGGGTGATAGGTCAATGCCGTGAGCTTGATAGAAAATAAGCAGCAGTAAAGAGTGCAAATAAACACCAAAA
>VDFB02126800.1:0-18141 GCA_007258455.2 Sequoia sempervirens | reverse complement strand
CTTTTCTTGTCTTCTTTTAATGATGTTATGCACGGTCTCTTTTATCTTCCTGTGTATATTCACTAGTCTCTTTCATTTCTTTTATAGTTTATCTTTTTGTCTTTTAACTTTTGTCTCTTCAAATACTCTCCACAACATTTCTTTCCAAATAAAGTGTGGATCTCATCCAGGATAAATTGCTTATTTCTTATTAATAAGTAATTATCTAAAACCAATTGACTTCAATACACCAAAGTTGAAGGGGTGGATCAAAGTATTGCTCAAATTTGATCTAAACAATCATGAAATTAGAATCAAGCCAAAAAAATAAAACAAGAGTATTTTTAATTGATTCTCCTATTTTATAGATATTTTGAGAGTACTTGCAATTATTTTTCCTATTTTATAAATATTTTAGGGATACTTACAATTGTTTCCTTTTCTCATGCTCATGTTTTCTAAATTCATTGTTTCTAATGCTTCAAATCAAGATAACAATTAGTTTTAATGAACACAATAACTTGTATATTACTTCTATATCAGTTTGATTTTAAAATATTGGTCCCACCATATGTGACACCCCTCTATTTTGTTATGTTTTTCTTGATAGCTCAGATACTTTGTTGGACCTTATTTTATGTTATGGTTGTTCTATCATTGACAGTGGAGTGATGATAAACTATATGGATGTGATGATATATTATATGCATGGTGATTATGTTTAATATGCTTTATGTGTACATGGATGCTTAGTTGTGATGACATTACTATATATGCTTATGGTAGTTTAATTGAAATATTATATCATCAGTTGATGTGACATTGTATTGGTGAATATAATGGTATTACATCACTCACTTGCGAGTGACTTGTGATTTTCATGATTCTCTCTTAACAGTGTGCATGAATTATTATATGTATAATGTATGAGTTTTGCTTGTGTTGTAGGTTTGAGTTGTGTGTCCACTACTCAACAGTAATGATTGGGAGATAGTAATAGGCTACCTAGTCAAACTATTACCTTAGCATAGTGTGTCATCAGTCTGTATGTTGGTCATGTTCCTTGTCCATGTTCTTGGTATTTTATTATTGTGCAAGTTTAATTTTGAGGATTAAAATGTGTGTTTTGATTAAGTATTTAATTATATGGAGATTTTATTATAAATTAATTAATTTAATTAAGTTATATTATAAAGTAATTTTAATTTTATTAAATTAATTGGGAATTTAAATAAATGATTTATTTAATTGTAAATTGGATTAAATGAATTGTTTTTAATTTTAAATGCATGTTGGAAAAAGATTTCAAAAATATCTTGGTTTGTTAAAGAAAAGATATTTGTTATGTGAACTAGAAGTTAAAAGGATTTGTTTTCTTACTATCTTAAAATTGATTTATAGAGAGATTGATTGAAATGGGAAAAGAAGAGGAAGTTGTTTTCACGGGAAAAAGAAGAATAGAGGTTTTTGGAAAAAAAAGGATTAGTTTTGTGGTTTGAAGAAATTGTAGATCTTAGAAGCTTTCTGATAATTTAGAATCTAGTTGTTATATTCTTGGCTGTGGATTATTTTTGTTCTCCGGGAAGTGGCTATTTTTTTGGAGGAAACTTTGGCAACATTGGAAAATTGAAGTTTACAAAGAAGCTCAGCATCAGTCCTCGAGGAAACAATTCTTCTAGAACATGTTCCTTAATTTTTTTTGTGAATTTTGTTTTGAAAGAGTGATTTAATTATTGTAATACAAATTGGAAAAGATTAGAAGAGGTTTTCATTATTGTAAAAGATTTTGTTTTTTTTAAATATTGTTGTGAAAATTGAACCTCTATAGAAAGCAATTTAGATCCTTTGAAATTGATCATTTGAAATAGATTGAAACAAAAGGAAATTATATATCTCTGTAGAAAATCATCATTTTTTTTGGCTTCCCAATTCTTTTTAATTGTCTAAGAAAAAAGAAATCTCTGAGCTTTCTTGTAGAAAATTTCTTCTGTGAAAATTTATTATTGCCCAACTTGAACCATTGCTTGGATTACTTTATATATACACATATATATATATATAAATATATATGTACATATACATATACATATACATATACATATACATATACATGCATACACACACACATGCACACACACACACACACACACCACACAATAATATGGTATGTGTGCAAGATCATCATGGAAAAAGAGGCCCTTTAAGTGGGGCAAAAATTTAGAAAAAATAGAGTTACGTAACTTGATGTAAAATTTGAATGTTATCTTTCATATTATCTCAAAAATATGTAAGAATAAAATCTATAGTAAATTTAATAAAGTTTAAACTACTAGGTTTTCTTTAAAAAAGAGAAAAATCTATTTGGTGAAAATTTGAAATTTCAATGCAGAACACCTCTAAATTTGAGGGAAAAATAAGTAGGTGTTTGTTTGACCAATCTAACCACAATAAAATGATAATATTTTTTATAATATTTTTAGATATAACTAGAGGACCTAAGCTTGATGATGCATTTTTTGTAATTTTTCCCCAAATAAATAATTAATTATGATTTTTTTTTATTACAATTTTAAAAAATTATAAAACTGTATGTCCACCAATCTAACTTTGGTCAAAACTTTATGAAATCTATTTTTCTTTTTTAATCCTGCATAGTATGCAAAGTATAGAATGTGATGCATCTTTTGATCTAAAATGTGATATCAAGTTTCAAAGCTATAGGATGTTTTTCAACTAGCCTATCAATCGTGACTTTTAGTCGTAATTCAAATAGAAAATGAATAATAATTACTTATGAAATTCAGAGTAAAGCATAATTTATATTATGGAAAGTTGAGAATCTCCTTTAAAAACCCTTTTTATTTCATCAATTTTGGATAAAAATAAAGTTGCCAGCCACATACCCGTCATATTGCCACTTTTTGGCCCACCATGTCCTTCCACATGCCCATATATATATAAATATTTGATTTTATTTAAAACACTGTGATTTTCTTGAAGGAAAATTTTTAAATAAGAATGAAATTGAAAATCATCATACGGTGAATTTGTGTGAATTATTGTTTAAACATTGGCAAAGCTTTTTGGAAGGGGAAGCATTGGCTATCCCCAATGCTGACTCCCATTAGAGGGAGGGCCGATGCTATGAGGTAGCTGACACTACTCCTACCATGCCCACGCCTCCCCTGTAAGGGGTTGTCTATACAAAATGTGGCAGCTATATTCATACAGTTCGCGGGTTACAAATTGTGCCCTCTATGACTTCTATTACTTTGTAATTTGGTAATTAATATTTATTATATTTATAATATATATATTATATGTAATATATATATATTATTTGTAATATTCTGCCATTTATGACCAATAGAAATAATTTTGAGGAAATGAATTTGTGGAATTAAATAAATGAGGTTCTTTTAATATACAATTGATTTAATAGGTAAATAATATATTTATATGTATATATAATTACATTTAATTATATATATATACATATTAAATATATTTATTTAATGTTTGAATTATACAATAAATATTTGCAAGCACGATTAATTAAATTGAAATGATTGATTATTTTATTGATGAAATTGAGTTAATCTTATGAGTAGTTGTGAACTAAAAGTAATCATTTAGTTTAAATTCATTGTTGACCTATAAAGAGGAATTATTTTTAAATGGTTTATTTTAGATATTCAATATTGATTGTTTTTGATTTGGGAAGTTTGAATAGTAGTGCTTTTAATTACCTGATATTGTTTATTTTAATTTTTAGTGTTTATGTAATTGGGCACAGTGGGGAATATTTTTTGTAGAGGAAATATAAGTCTTCTAGATTATAATTGTGATAGGGTTGATATTTTTGTTAGTCACCTTGAGATTTCCCTTGGGTAGTGCATGTAGTTGGATTCAATATTGGACATCCATAGGGATGTGTTATCTCTTGTGTTGTGTTATTATCAGTTTGTGAATTGTCTACCCTTGGGTGTAGAATGAGTTATTGTGTTGTCTATAGGGGAGTGGATTTCAATGAGGGTTGGGACACAAAGTGGTCCTAGGATAACTCATGTGGAAGTCAGTGTAATCAATGGAAATTAAATAACCTACTTTAGGGGAATGGGTAGTTAACATATTTAACTTGATAATTAGCCTCGCTCATTGGCTCAAGGGCTTGTGTTAGACTTGGGATGAGTTGGGAAGGCCTAGAATGGCAAGATTGTTATCTTGTATTCTTGAAAGATAATTGATTCCGCACTAGTGTGCATGTGGGGCTAGAGTTCGTAAGAGGTTACCAGGATAACCCAAGATGGGGGCCAAGACCTAGGAAGATCTCCTTAGGATAACCAATGCAACCTTTGTGATGGCAATCCTCCTATGATGACAATCGTTTGTTTTGTATAGTGGTTGTTCTTGATTCTATGATTCTGGAAGCAATGTAACCCTATGTTTGTATTTACAGGAATAGTGTGGTTTTGTACTTTTCCTGTGTTTAGGGGTAGCTAGTTGTATTGGTTACTTGTTACTATCTCCTAGCATGGGGGTTGGGCCTAGGGGTACCATATGGCTGGGTGGCCTACACCTTACACTATTGAGTTTCTCTTCCTGTTCGTGATGGCAAGGTTTTCTTGTTTGAGGAGCTCGTGTGGTTCTATGGATTTGTACTTCTCTTTCTCATTGTAACTATGGACACTATGTAATTGTAATATGCATTTGTATCGAGGAGAACCCTTGTGATGTAATTGTAACATTATATATGATTTATTTATTGTTGGATTAAATGGTATATATATGGTGTTGTATCTGTGGATATATGCTCATTACATTTCTATGTGTTAGACTTATTTTGCAATGGATTACTGCTTTGTTGTATGTTGTTATCATGAGTTAATTCCATTTACTATGTTTTAGAATAATTTTGTAAGTCTGGAATTTCACGTGTAGACATGTTGTGTGGCCTAGAGGATGTATGTATTAGAGTAGTTTACTTTACTCGTCATTGTTACTCTTTTTAAGAAAAAAAAATAGTTGTGCTTCCATAGTGTTGCATCGTCCTCTAGGTTGCGGAATGGGGTTTTACACCATATTTAGGTGGAGCTAAATGTAATTGCATGTAAAGTGGCAATGGTCATGTCAATAAGTGTAATAAATACATATTTCTAGGTTATAGATGAATTGGGTTTGATAGTTTTTTCAAACTATTTTTTAATTAAGTCTTGGATGATACATGAATCTATGTAGAATGAGAAAATATCAAGTTTTGGCCTATTTTAATTTATAATTTTTTGTCTTTCATAAATGTTATTTTATCCATAATTTTTAATATATTTTTGTACAATTATCTTTTTAAATTCCTAATTTTAAAGGATTTCTTAGACTAACTACAACTATATACCTATTTTGACCTATTTTGAGAGTACTTCCTTGACCACATCCCTTTTTCATTCCCCCTAGTTACAATAATTGAAAATAAGATAACAAGTATATTGGAGCAAGATGTACTAGCACATAAGACTCTAGAAAGATTTACTTATATTCAATAATATTTTTTAATAAATGAGATATAATGCAATTTTTTTTGTCTTTTATTATTATATAAATTCATCTTAAGATGACACTTTCATTTTTCCATCATGGGATATTTGTCAATAATGAAAAACTATTGTAAAGCTGGGCACTTGAAGAAGCGTCTAGAGTGGGAAATAAAGGAATTGGGCAAGGGTAAATAAAAGGCTTCATGAGTAAAAAAAAAGGAATCGATAGGGAAGGTCCACCTAAATGGATGTTAAATTATCAATTTCATCCAAAGAAAAAGAAAGAAAAGAGTTTCAAACTACTACTTAACACAACATCTTATATTTCCAATAAATTATTTCTAGTGTTTTCATATGTTTTTTCCAAATTGAAGATTATGGCTATAATGATCCAAAGGAAAAGGCTTGATGGGGGTAGTGATGGGCCTTATAATTTCCATCTTTAATTAAGTTGATTTCCAATTTTTGGTCATATTTCTAGACATTTCCAATATTTCTAAAACTCTATGTTTAATTCATGAAGCACTAGACTTAATTACTGATAACTTGATCTGCATATGTATATGATTATTTCTAAATTATGATGATATTCTATGAATTTTTTTGTTAATTATAATGTATACATATTTTATGGAAGAATCTATTTTTTCATGCATTAAGAAGGAAGTAAGAGTCCATATTTAATGGAATTTCATTGGCTTGTAGCCACAAGAATTGATACCAAGGATTTCTAATGGAATCTCATTTTTGATAAATATGTATCCAGAGAAAGTGGAGCATTCAAGATTAAAATTTTGTTTCCAAGTGACAAATTTTTCTATAAATATTGAGGACTCTTTGATTTATAGCATGATAATACCACTTGTTTATCCATGCCTATAGGATTAGTTTTGCCACCATAGTAAGAAGAATCACAGTAGGAATTTATTTCTCAATTCTCATTTCATGTCTTCTTGATAGAATAATCATCTTCCTACTTTGCACAAATGAGTTAATCTTTGTAATTATGAGTTTTAAGTTGTTTACAAAAAATAGAATTAGTTAATCTATATATTGCAAGATCTACAGATGGAATGTTATAGTGATTTTACAACATTTATATCTTTCTCTTTTGAATAGTAATAGAAAAACTATTCTCATACATAATTGAGTTGATTGTGAATGAGAGATTAAGTGATTGGTAGTATGGTAATTTAAGAGAGTGAAACTACCCCAGACAAGGGGGACCACTTGAGGTATGTTGCAACTCTATTATAAATATTTAGTAATTAGTTCTTTGGTATTCTACATTAAAATTTTAATAAGTTTCTTAAATAGTTAATAATTATCACTTGTAGAAATTATTGATCAGTACCACCCATAGAACCTACAACTAAATTTATAGATAAACCTGTAGCTATATCCTGTAAGTCAACTATAACATTTTTTTGAGTTATTCCTTTAATATGAATTTATTTTTCAATAAACTGTTATACTCAGCTTGCTAAGAAACTACCAAAAAATCTTCCTTCGTACATATAGTACTAGTATCATCTCAAGAAACACATCCCTAGTTTGACAATTCAAAGTAACCTCTTATGAATGATAGTTTCTTGATAAGGAATGATTTAATCTATCAAGTAAAAGTGCATGACATAGTTTCTACATATTATTAGTTGATAAGGGAAGACACATAGGTAGGAATATGGGGTCAATAGCAACTAGAATCAAAATTGTTGATATAGAAACTTTAGTTTCACCGGGACTATATGTTCACATGTTATGAAAAATGTGTCTCATCATTGATATTTTAAATATTTGTATTTAACTATTTAATTGCATTTCATTGTCACATGTATTTGTAATTTTACAATTTTTAATTATCATGTAGTTCCCATGAAATTTTCCAAATGAAATCTTGAAAAAATTTAAGGTGTAAGAGATGGATTATAAAAAATATGAAAAAGGAGAGTTAAAAGTGGGCTTGGAGAAGATTAAAAAAATCTTTTGTTTGCATGTGTACACTAGAAAATTGTTAGATAAGATCATGAGTGAAGTATTTTTATTTTAAAGAGAATATTTATATTTTTTCCTTCTTCATTTGGGTGTTGGGGTTTGCATGGAGGTCCGGGTGTTAATTTTAGCCTATCATTTTCTCTCATGGTTTTAGAAACCATTGATGATGTTTATTTTTTAATCTAGCCTATATGTGTTGGTACATAGTTTGGACATGTAGGATTGTACAATTTTATAGAAGGTTATGTTGCTAGAATTTCTCTAGGTTTGTATTATTTTTCTCCTATGAAGGCTTGAGCCTATTTAATTGAATTTGATACTATGAATACAATGATTCACATTTTGGAAGCTACCTATTTTCAATTGAAAAGGTTTTAATAAGATAAATATTTTCAATCTTTTCTTTCCAATTATTTACAATTGTAAATTTTAACTATAATGATAACAAAAGCCTTGATAAAAGATAAAATAAATTATTTAAAAATAGACAAAATTCTTCATATAGATCCTAAAAAAAAATTTAGAAATAGTCATTGATAGTGGGAACATGGGGGTATGTGCATGATCATCATGGAAAAAACAAGCCCTTAAGTGGCAAAAATTTTAGAAAAATTAGAGTTAAGCAACTTGACGTAAAAAGTTGAATAAGTTGTTTATATTATTTCAAAAATATATAAGAATAGAATCTGTAGAAAATTGAATGTAGTTTCTAAACTACTAGGTTTGTTTAAAAATAGAATCTATTTGGTGAAAATTTGAAATTTCAATGCAAAGTGGTACTTAAATTTTAGGGAAAAAATAAGAAGTAGGTGTTTGTTTGACCACCCTAACCACAATAAAATGATAATATTTTTTATAAGATTTTAGATATAAGTAGTGACTCATGTCCGTGTGATGCATATTTTTTGTAATTTTTTTCCAAGTAAATAATTAATTATGAATTTTTATTACAATTTTTTTAAAATTATAAAAACTCGTGATGTTTGACCACCTTTAACTTGATTAAAAATTCATGAAATTCAATTTTCTTTTTTAATCCTATAGTATGCAAATTATAGAGTGACACATGTTTTGGATTCAAAATGTCATACCGTTTAAAACTATAGATGTTTTTCAATCAGCCTATCAATCAAGAATTTAGTCTTAATTTGAATAGAAAATGAATATATTACTTAATAAGTAGGAGGTATTTTCCATAAATGTGGAAAATACTCACTTCAATTGATGAGCTAAAAGGGCTCTATTATGAATGGTTCATAAGGCACAACACTTGCTGAAGGTTTTGCAAATGGGGTAATAACTCAAGCCGGCTTAACCTTGGAGAAAACTCCCTGGTTAGCGCGCTTGAGCTGGAGCAGTACTGGGATGGGTGACCTCCGGGACGGACCAGTGCTTCACCTCTGTGAGCATCACCTAGATGCAATGAGTGCTAAGTGGACCATTCGATATCATGAGAGATGGGTTCTTGTTGAACCACTACTCATGAAACATGGGTTAATGAGTTTGACCTCGAACTACATGGTTGAATCCTGATAGCAATATCATAATAGTACTTATTAAATTCAAAGTAAAACATAACTTATATAGTGGAAAGCTAAAATCTCTTTTAAAACCCTTTTGTTTCATCAATTTTGGGTAAAAAAATAGTCATTAGCCTCATACCCATCATATTGCCACTTTTTGGCCCATCATGATCCTGCACATATCCATGGAATTTGTACAAAGTAGTCATTGATGTATTTTATTTTAAATTTTACTTTTTCTTTTACTCTAGCAAAGTGCCAGACATAAATTGAGGATGGGCATTTTCCCATGTAACAATTGTAAATCTGACATGAGTGAATGAAACAAAAAAAATTGGTAGTGAATGTGACATTGAAAAATAATGAGATGTTTTCTTATTGCTTATGAAAATTTTCAAACATAATTGTCATCTAAAATAGTTGTCAACTTCCTTGTCATTTGAAAATTTCCATATTAGTATTTACGTAAGCAATACATTTGGATGGATGGTTGCTGATGATTGAGAGAAATGAAGAATATATATAGGGGAGAGGGGCCCATAGTAGTGTGGGTCAACTTTTTAGGTTCACGTGGACCTAAAAATAAAAAAAATTGTTTTCCATGTCACCTCGCCACTTGTGTATTGGCCCATATATTTCTTTTAAAAAATTGATTATCTCGCCACTTGCCAAGCATAGTTTCTGCTTATGTGTCCAAAACTAGCCATTTTTTCCCTTCACCTGAAAGTGGATCCCATTGACCTCCTTAATTAGCAATCACTTCTATGTATAGTAGATTGGACGATTGTGTGTAGACGATAGCCTCGCCACCCTCCACCAACACTTCATTGCATTAAACACTCGTCGCCTCCTTCGTTTGCTCCACTGACCAACATACCTTATGTGTCACTTCGTATTTACTTCATCTATTAGGTATGTTAATCAGAGATCAAGGTTCATTCAATACTACACATTCTCACATATCCCACTCACTATCATTCTTTTTGTTCGCAAACATTCTCGATTGTTCATTTTGTTTCTCACCAAAACTGGTTCGACTCTCCACACTTCATCGTTCGGATCTTCACACTTCCTTGTTTAGCTCTGCACTCTCAACACCTCCTATTCTTATTCAAGTGAGGTTTCTAACCTCACTCAGCCTTTACTACTCTCAGTGATTACAACGTTATTCTACCATGCACTTTATTTCTAAAAAAAAATTATTTGGGAAATTTTTTATTTCAATCCCATGCATAGGATGAAATGTGGGGATGGTTTTAGTGGTTTTCTTTTCCTCTAAACTCGTCTATGCACTCATAGTAATCCCTTCTTCATTGTACGATGTTTAGTTTGTATTGTGCTTTTCATATTTGCTTCCTTAAATGAAATATGAAATGGGTTTGACTGGTTTAAAATGGTTTTCCATTACTATTAGAATTGTTCGAAGATATATGGAAAGGGTTTGACTGGTTTTCAACCATGAACTTTTTTCATTTGTTCATCATTGCACAAACTTTAAATCTACATTTTGCTTTTTACATTTGTTTGTTATTCCAAAATACAAAAATGGATACAATATATTTGGCTGTTAGTATGAGATGTTCATACGGTTATAATGTTTATCATTTTGAGGGTTTCTACCATGCACTTGCATTCGTGTCTTCCTCACTACACATACTTTAACTCCATAATTTGCTTATAATATTCTCATGTTATTCTGAAATTTGAAAATACTATGCTTGGTTTTCATTTCGAAGATATTTTGGCATTTCTATGTATTATTTTTTTCTTCCATGCACAATAGTAATGTTTGTGAAATAAATTATTCTTTTCATTGTTACTACCAAGCATGGAAATTGTTTTAGTCTTTCCAAATTAGAGCGTTCTTTCTTTCACAATACACAAACTTTAACTTTGCAATTTCCCTTTAACATTGGTTTGTTATTCCCAAATATCAAAATTGATACAATATAGTTGCTTCTCACTAGGGAAATATTCATACAGTTTTAATGTATATCATTTTGATGGTTTCTGCCATGCACTTGCATTCATGTTTAACTCTACAATTTTCTTATAATATTCTCATGTTATTCTGATATATGAAAATGGTATGACTATTTTCATTTTGAAGATATTTTGGCATGTTTATGTATTATTGTGTTCTTACATGCACAATAGTAATGTTTGTGAAATAAATTATTCATTTCATTCATACTACCAAACATGGAAAGGGTTACACTTGTTCAAAATTACAAGGTTCTAACTTTCACAATGCACAAAATTTAACTCTGCAATTTCCCTTTAACATTTATTTTTTTTCCCAAATATCAAAATGGATACAATATATTTGCTTCTCACTAGGAAACATTCATACTGTTTTAATGTATATCATTTTGTTGGTTTATGCCATTCACTTGCATTCATTTTTAACTCTGCAATTTCCTTATAATATTCTCATGTTATTCCAATATATGAAAATTGTATGATTGGATTTCATTTCAAATATATTCTAGCATGTATATGTATTATTATGTTCTTCCATGTACAATAGTAATGTTTGTGAAATGCCTTTCTCATTTCATACTTACTACCTACCAAACAATGGAAAGGGTTTCACTTGTTCAAAAGTATATGGTTCTTTTCCATGCACTTGTATTCCTCTCTTTCACAATGCACACTCTTTAACTATGCAATTTTCCTTCAATATTTCTTTGTTATTCCCAAATATGAAAATGGATTCCCTTTTTTTCATCCTGATGTTAATATGCCATGCAAATATATTATTCTATTCTTATATATGTATCTCTCTTTCCATACATATATATACATATTGTGCATGGAATAACAAAATAATACATAAACATTGCAAGAACTTTAATTGTGCAAATTGCCTTTGTGAATTTTTTCTTATTCCCAAATATGAAAATGGGATTGCTTGTTTTGATTTTTGAATCTTTTATGATATCTATATAGATATATATCTATACAAATATAGATATATAACTATATATATATATAGTTATATATCTATATGTATATATATATATATATACACACACACACACACACACAAAAACTAGCCCACCATGTCACCCTACCACTTGTGCATCGAACCATATTGGTTTTTTGAAAAAATCGATCACCATGGCACCTATCAAGCACCATTTCATATTTAGCCCGCCATGTCACCCTACCACTTGTGCATGTGCCCATATATATATATATATGTATATGTAATTATATATATGTGTGTGTGTGTTTGTGTGTGTGTGTGTGTGTAATTATATATATATATATATACATATATATACATATAATGACAAGAGGAGTGAGCTTGATGCTAAGAGGCTTCATGAAACCATTGATGTGATTAAGGAGGAAGGGGTCAAGAGTAAAAAATGTTTCATGAAGCCTCTCTACATCAAGCTCATGTCTATTGCCATGTTGTCTTTTGTCATGTCTAGTTCACAATTATAGGGTTATCTGCAATGCACTTGTATTTGCTTCTTTGACAATGCACAGACTTTCACTATGTAAATTGCCTTTGCTATTTTTTTGGTATATACAAATATCAAATTGATTTAAGTTTTTTTTTTATTCAAAGATATTCTTCCATGCAATTAAAGACTCCATACCAAACCAACATTGAACATATAAAGAGATTTACAAATTCAAAAATTCATATCTCCATTTTTTCCAATTTCCATTTACCATGACACATCCAATTGTATTTGTCTGTGCTTTCGTGCACAACAATTCTGTTTGTCAAATGCTTTCTTTGTTTGATTGTTACTACCAACCATGGAAATGAAAACAACTTAACCTGCTATCATATTACGGTATAAAAAAAGGCATATTGCAGAGTTAAAGATTGTCCATAACAACAAACACACACACACACACATATGTTTGTTGTTATGGACAATCTTTAACTCTGTAATATGCCTTTAATATATATGCCTTATCCTCTTTTTCCACATGCAACCACCATAAAAAATCTGTTAATTTCTTGAGAAGCAAACAAGGATTGCATGCCATGAATACATACAATCTATGCAATTGAATACATCCAAACAAGTTTTCAAATTTGAAAAATGACACAAATTAAAGACTCCATAACAAACCACCATTATAGATTTACAAATTAAATGGAGAATTTCTCAATCTATTCCAATTTCCATTTACCGGAACCTCACTTCCATATTCATATGTACATGGAAGAAAATATTGGTGGTGATGTAATACAATTGGTGATATTATAGGGGAGTGTGGGTTATACTAATTTTATATTTTGGTTGCATGTTTTAATGCTACAGGGCATTAACAAGCAATATGGCTTGTATGTTTGTGGTATTAGATGTTCCTTGAATATTATATCACATGTAAGATTGTGAATAAATATTTGTGTTTGGGACAAATATAAACCAATTATAATACAATTTTGGTGGTATAGTGATTTGAGTACCCTTGTTGACTTTCTTGGTGAAAATTGTTTTACAATTGCATATTAAGGGGGTCCCATAGACCCTATGTTTGGAGGTCCACATGATACTATTTACAATTGCTTACATGAATTATTTTGGTTACCAAGACTATAGAATTGGTAGAATTGATGAGGCAATATGTAATGTATATATGTATACATACATACATACATACATACATACATACATACATATATATATGTATGTATGTATGTATGTATGTATGTATGTTTATATGTATATATGTATGTATGCATAATTGTACATATATATATATGTATGTCTATATATCATAGAGATTATGGTATATTCGGCTGAAACCTTGTCATTTTTTGTCTTGTTCACTCTACTTCATCGACGTGCAAAGAACTACACGTTCATCCCACCCCATTATTCCTTTGAAGCTTCACTGATGGTGAGTTGCAATTGAAAGGTATTAAATTTTATAATATGCTTTGTGTATTAAGCTAAGCATTGCCTACATTTGATAAATATTCTTTGTGTAATCTTCTTGATGTATTCATTGACCCCTCCTTTCATTTGTTCTTGCAGAAAGCAAGATAAAGGTGAGTGCAACAAGACACAACATCGGGAAAATCCATAATATACAGGAGAGGTTTCTAACCTCACTAAGGCTCTACCACTTTCTCTTGCTAGAAAATGTTTTTTTTTTCTTGCTTATTTTGATCATATTCTTCTGGTACATTTCTTAATTAGAAGGAATTTTATGGTTTTCTTGGTGCATGTAGAATGTGCTTGATGAAGTGTATGGCGTGTAGGGTGTTTATGAACACTTAAAATTTTTGTGTTCTTAAACACACTTTATTTTTTCAAGGAAAATAATGCTTATTTCTAGCATCACTCTATCTTTAATGGGTTACTATTTGTTATGTTTCTTTCCTCTCATGGTTATCCAAAATATTTCATCATTGAATTACCCACCATGTGACTGTGCCACCTATGCTTTTAATATGTATATGCACATATACTTGTAGATGCATATATGTACATACGTTTATATATGTATATGCATATATGTACATATGTATACATATGTATAATAATATATGTACTAAAGTATGCACATACATATGAATAGAAGTAGGGCAGGTCAACTTTGAACATATATATATGTATACATATACATATACATATACATACATACATATATATATGTATCTATGTATATATATGTGTGTATGTATGTATATATATGTATGTATGCATATATATTTATGTATGTATATATATATATTTATGTATATATATATACACAAAATAATTCATGTAAGCAATTGTAAACAGTATCATGTGGACCTCCAAACATAGGGTCTATAGGACCCCCTTAATATGCAAATGTAAAATAGTTTTCACCAAGACAGTCAACAAGGGTACTTGAATCATTGTATCGTCAAAATTGTATTATAATTGGTTTATATTTGTTTGAAACACAAATAGTTATTCATAGTCTTACATGTCATAGAATATTCAAAGTACATTTAATACCATAAACACACAAGCCATATTGCTTGTTAATGCCCTATAGCATTAAAACATGCAGGCAAAATATACAATTATTATAACCAAAACTCCCCTATAATATCACCACCTCCATCATGTGTTGGTGCTTGTGCTGCTACAATAGTGGTTTACAATTTCTAAGAGGAGCTGATTTTTACTGAAATCACATATTTTTAGAAAATATAATGATTTAAGCCTTAAAAATTTCCATTTTAAGGATTCCAATTGAAGAGGGTTTGATCAAATCACCTTAGATCAAACCTCCTTGGATACAACCTCGCTAGTTTTAAACCATACCTGTAAATGAGTCTCCTTTACACCTATCAAAATGTTGATAAAAAATCACTTTTGATTTAGCTTTTGGCAAATCAAATGAATTCATTTAAAATTTATTTCAAATGATTATGGTATTCCTTAGAATGAGCTATCCAATGAATATAATTTTAATATGTTTTGGTTTTGTTATGTATTTGTTGTTTTAGTTTTATTAAACATAGGTTTTTCATAAAAATTGAATGTATTTATTCTTCACATGTGGAAAAATAGCAGATTATCAAAAGAAAAAATTGAAAAATATGAGTGCACTAGATATTGAAGTCCTTGATCAACAAAATAAATAAATTTAATTTTGATATATACAAAAAAATTCATTATCACGGTCTACTGTGCAGTTGTAATTAGTTTGACTTTGAAACTTGGTTAAGAAAAAAAATATTCAATAAAACTATCTAACCAAGTGGAAGCACTAGATAATTAGAGTTAAAATCCTAAATTCGAAAAGAATTAGGAATTTTATCCTTCATGGAAAAAAAGTTATGTGTTATCTGATTGTGCATCACTTTTTAAAATGTTGTTTTATGAAAAAATTAGTTTTTTAAATTGGGAGATGGAAAAAGAGGTGCAATCTGATTCCAAAAAAATTGAATCTTTTTTTTTTGGGAATCTATAGACAAAATTTGATGAGACTCTAGTTTGCACCATCTTCAAATACCTCACAGTTTAGCCGCTATAGGTGCCCGAATGCGAAGATTTAGTTAAAAATAATAATATCAGTGTCCAGTATGGCCAATTTTCATACATTGAATGGCACCAATTTCATACTCCCCTAATATATCACCACTTGCATTACAACACTACCAATATTTTCATACAAAGAGGCAAGACTATCCCATCACCAATTCCATTATATTATATAGAAGAGGATGTTGCACTTTATACATTCTATATCATGTAAATGATGTTACCAGTGCTATGTACATGACTATATGAATATTGAAGTGATATTGTTAGTGGTTGTTAATGCATAATGTTGTATACATTCAATAGTTATGTGAAGTGTGTTGTACATTTCAGCCCAATCAAGCAATCACCATAAGCAAAGATGTATTAAAATTAACCAGACTTCCACTAACAAGCAATCACACTACACTACCAACATGGACATCATATTGCTAATTAGGCCCATAAACATATCCATTCAATAAACCAATTAAAATATCCATTTGATATCAAATCTTAAATATGGGCATGTGCGTAATGGTGGCAAAAACATTTACATATTATAGGACAAAAATTTGTAGTGACATTGGAGGTTATAAAATTGATGAGACTTCTTTTTACAGAAGAGCATATAAGTATTAAACTCTGCATCATTATACTTTAAAAATTGTCGGTGTATGCAACATGGTTTAATACTAAATATGCTTTGGTGAAAATAAGCCTCACCAATGCATGGCCGAACAAGTTTAAGTGTGAAACCAAATGAGTTGAGAATGTTTACAAAAAAAGGGAATGAGAATGAGTAGGATATGCAAGAATTTGGAGCATTGAATGAACCTTGATCTCTGATTTACTTGCCCGATAGACCAAGTAAATGTGAAGTGACGTGTAAGGAAAGTTGGTTAGTGGAGGAAATGAAGGAGGTGGTGAGCATTTAATGCACTGAACTATTGGTAGAGGGTGGAGAGGCTATTGTCTAAATGCAGTAGTCTAATCCACTATACATAGATGTGCTCGCTAATTACAGAGTCGGGTGGGCTCCACTTTCTGGCAGAGGGAAAAAATGACCAATTTTGGATAGGTCAGTGTAAAATGTGCTTGATAGTTGTTGGGGTGATCAATTTTTTAAAATAAATATTAATATATGGGCTGATGCACAAGTGGTAGGGTGATGTGGCGGGAATTTTTTTTTTGCTTAATATCAAGGTATTTCAGTCCCAAACAACAAAATTAAACAGTGAACAATTGAACTATATATTGAGCTCAGAATACACAACAAAAAAGTAGCCAATCAGTCATATAGTTGTAGTGATGGTCCCTCCCAACATCAATCAAGCATGCCAAGATAAACATCTAGAGATGTGTTCTCATCTCCTACTTGTGCTTTTTGAGTTGTTCTTACATGATTTGTATTTACATTTGTAAATTGATTGTTAATTAGATGCAACAGTGTTGAACAACTATTTGCAACAGAGACTGGAGTGCAACCTACATTTGGGCTGACACTTGAATTGACATTCAACTCCCTAAACAAAGGGATGTATATGTTTAATATATCCCAAAACAAGGCATGGTTGTGTGCGAACGGGTTTGTAGGGCTGCTTATATGTCTTTCTCGCTGCATTGACCTATGGGCCTAGTTAATTTCTCTTTCCTTCCTATCTTGTATCTTTTGAACCTTGTTTTGATCCATCTTGTCTCACATTTCCTTCTTATCTTGTTTCTTTTGAACTGGGTCTTAGTCCCTCTTTTTCTCTCTTTCCTTCCTATCTTGTATCCTTTGAACTTTCTCTTGTTCCTTCTTTTGCTCTTGCTCCTTCCTATCCTGTTGCTTTCTAGCTTTTCCTTCCTCCTCCTTCTTCTCTATTTCCTTACTCAAACTTGCATAGTAATGTACCAACTATGGTATGGAAAAAGTGTCATGTGGAGAAGGCAATGAATAGGTTCCTTGCTCTTCTTCACATTGCAAGACAATACCCAATTTTTTGGCTCTATTCGCCAATCAAGATGGTTGGGTAGGGGCTAAGGGAAGGCTTAAACCATCATAACCCTCATCAATATCTTCGTCAACCAACCAAGAGGGTTGGGAAGGGGGTGATGGAAGAATTTGACTATCATTACCCTCCATAT
>VDFB02126798.1:0-18128 GCA_007258455.2 Sequoia sempervirens | reverse complement strand
GATTTTTCTAGTGTTCTATGGCATCGGGTCTGTTGTTGCATCATTATGATTCCGCTTTGGTTTCTTGTAGATAGAACTATCTTTCCTTGCTTGTCAGATTTCGGTTCTAGTTTTCTTCTAGTGCTTCTTTGCAACAATCATCTCATTGTAGGGGGGTTTTATCCCACTAGGTTTTCCTTCTCTACCTCATTATTGCATTTGTGCATGGGTACCTGATCACGCCTTGTTGTTGGGACCCATTCATTCTTTCTTGCATTCATCTTAGTTTTAGGTGCATGCTTTTTTAGTCTCCCTAAGTTGCACTTATGGGGGGTGTTAGTGTAATTAATATTTAATTACACTTGCATAAGTTTACTTAGGTAATATTTCAATTCCTAGGTTAATTATTCTCATCCTTATCTTGTTGAGCTATCTTGTTGCTCAAGATAAGATTAGAATTATGCATACTTTTCTTTTATAAAGAAAATCATCTCATGTAATTATGAATTCTTCAATAATAATATTTTTTCACATATTTTTGCAATAGCTTTTCTTTTTCTGATTTTCTCTTTTGTGGAAGGTTTTTTGGTTTGCATGTCTAATCTTGGTTTCTAACAAGTGCATCTTGTATGTTTCTAACTAAAAATTCCATAAATATTAGTTGCAAGGTGCTTTGTGGATTCTAGCTTGTATCTCAAACATCTCAGAACTTAACTGACTAGATTATCAAAGTTTATGTCCCATTCTCTAGTACTCACAACTAACTCTCTACTGACTTGAGACATAAGGCACTCAAATCATCAACACCTTTTAAGTTGATAGATGTTCGCTGCTGAGCTTATCCTCTTAGCAGTGCAACTATGGTCTCCTGATCCTTTTATGGATTCTAAGGGCATTATCCCTGCCACAAGTTTGTCCATTCCTACACATCTTTTCCCAACACTCCAAAAGGTTATGCCTTAAAACCCTTTACATAATATACACTATCAGTATTGTATTCCATCAAAACTTTTAATCAGATTCTCTCCCAATAATCTTGCACCCCAATCATCACCAAACATACAAACTACATCACTCTTTCAACTTTAGTAAACTTACTTTTATCTTCGTTCATGTAATTAGAGCATCCATTGTATCTCACCCAGTAGTCTTCATCCTGTCTGGCATGAAAGGCAGTGACTAAAGTACATTCCATCTCATTCTTTTTATTCTTTAAAGAATTCTTTCTTGCACATTTTCCAGGGTTAGCAGACAAAAATTTATTCTCTAAAGCTAAGAACAAGCATTCACTATCATCACCTTAATAATCAAATTCATCATTCGATATTTTGGCTTCTTCTTTAACATAATAAAACTTCTTATATTTCTTATCCTTTCTCTCTTTATCTTTATGATCCTTGTTCTTCTTATGTACAACTCTATTTAAACATCTTGAAGCATAATGACTAATATTACCACAACTGAGAAATTTAAAGGGAAACATACCTTTATACTTACCGGTACCTTTCTTCAACTTCTTGCTATAATTTTCTTCCAACTCATCAAAACCATCACTATCTGGATCATCCTCAGTTTTTGTTACTTTAAATGCAGTTTCTATCTTTTCCTCCTTTCCTTTCCAAACTTTCTCATCTCAAATGCAGTCAAGGTGCCAAATAGCTCTTCTTTAGTATACTTCTTAGGATCATACATTTATTCAATAACTGAGTTCTTACCACTATAACACTCAGGTAGGGTTATTAGGATCTTCTCAATTATATCTTCATTAGTTAGTTTACCCCCTTGATTCCTAACATCATTTGCTGCAAGTTCAACCCTCTAGAAATAGCTTGCAAAATCTTCAACTTCTTCCATTTTCAAATAATCATATTTGTGCTTTGCCGTCAGCTTCTTTGTCAATTTCACTTTATCATTTCCTTCATAAAGATCATCCAACTTCTTCCAAAATTCATAAGCAATTTCCAAAGAAAGAACCTTTGTTCACTCAGTTTTAGATAGGGCACTGAAAATAACATACCTCGCCTTCTCATTATCCTCATAAGCAAAAACCTCATCTACAGTAGTAAGACCACCTGACGGGGCAACATACTTCATCTCAATAGCCCTTTAGGTCTTGTAACCAAGAGAAATAATATATCCTCTCATCTACACTTTCTTTTCACTGCAATCAGATCCATCAAACATAGGGATCGCCAACTTATGTGCCATTGGATCTTCCTTAAGCAGTTAAGCTCTACATAAAGGAACCAAAGCTATGATGCCGATTGTTAAAAGGTGTAAGACAATTGAGAGGGTGGGATGAATTAGTTTTCACCAAATTAAACTCAAAAGTTCAACACTTATTAACTTCACAACCACACTGTTCTATTATTAAGTATGAACATGAAATGTAGATAATAAAAAATGAAAAATCAACACAAAGAAAACTAGATTTTGTGTGGAAAACCCAATAAGGGAAAATCCATGGTGAGGATTAATTCACAATATAAAGAGATAGAAAAACCAAATACAAAGGCTCATTGCCCTGAATAATAATATTTTTTCACATCTTTTTGCAATAGCTTTTCTTTTTCTGATTTTCTCTTTTGTGGACGGTTTTTTGGTTTGCTTGTCTGATCTTGGTTTCTAACAAGTGCATCGTGTATGTTTCCCTAACTGACAACTTCTGAAAATATTATTAGCAGGCTTTGTGATTCTAGCCAAACCTCAGACAACATCTCTTGAACTAATCCTGACTAGATTATCAAAGTTTACATAACCCATTGTCTAGTGCCACAACCAGATCTCATTGACTTGAGATACAAGGCACTAACCATCAACACCCTTAATTTGATAGATGTTTCCATGAGTTCTCCTTCTAGCAGCAACCATATCTCTGGATCCTTTTCTGATTTCATAGGTATTATCCTAAAACACAAGTTTAAAACCATTCCTACACATTTTTCCAACACTCAAAAGGTTATGCCTTAAACCCTTTACATAATATACATTATCAGTGTTGTGTATTCCATCAAAACCAATTGTATCTTTCCCAATAATCTTTGCACCCCAATCATCACCAAACATGAGCAAACCACCATCATACTTTTCAACTTTAGTAAACTTACTTTTATCTTCGTTCATGTAATTAGAGCATCCATTGTATCTCACCCAGTAGTCTTCATCCTGTCTGGCATGAAAGGCAGTGACTAAAGTACCTTCCATCTCATTCTTTTTATTCTTTAAAGAATTCTTTCTTGCACATTTTCTAGGGTTAGCAGACACAAATTTATTCTCCAAAGCTAAGAACAAGCATTCACTATCATCACCTTAATAATCAAATTCATCATTCGATATTTTGGCTTCTTCTTTAACATAATACAACTTCTTATAGTTCTTATCCTTTCTATCCTTATATTTATGATCCTTGTTCTTCTTATGTACAACTCTATTTAGACATCTTGAAGCATAATGACTAATATTACCACAACTAAGAAATTTAAAGGGAAACATACCTTTATACTTACTGGTACCTTTCTTCAACTTCCTGCTATAATTTGCTTCCAACTCATCAGAACCATCACTATCTGGATCATCCTCAATTTTTGTTACTTTAAATGTAGTTTTTGTCTTTTCCTCCTTTCCAAACTTTCTCATCTCAAATGCAGTCAAGGTGCCAAATAGCTCTTCTTTAGTATACTTCTTAGGATCATACATTTATTCAATAACTGAGTTCTTATCACTATAACACTCAGGTAGGGTTATTAGGATCTTCTCAATTATATCTTCATCAATTATTTTACCCCCTTGATTCCTAACATCATTTGCTACAAGTTCAACCCTCTCGAAATAGCTTGCAAAATCTTCACCTTCTTCCATTTTCAAATAATCATATTTGCGCTTTGTCGTCAGCTTCTTTGTCAATTTCACTCTATCATTTCCTCCATAAAGATCATCCAACTTCTTCCAAACTTCATAAGCAATGTCCAAAGAAAGAACCTTAGTTCTCTTAGTTTTAGATAGGGCACTAAAAATAGCATACCTCGCCTTCTCATTATCCTCATAAGCAAAAACCTCATCTACAGTAGTAAGACCACCCGACGGGGAAACATACTTCATCTCAATATCCCTTTAGGTCTTGTAACCAAGAGAAATAATATATCCTCTCATCTACACTTTCTTTTCACTGTAATCAGATCCATCAAACATAGGGATCACCAACTTATGTGCCATTGGATCTCCATGGTCGCTCTATAAAGTCTCAAACTATAATCTTGATTATTCAGAGTCATAAAGACAAATTAAAGTGGGATAGATAAGATTATCCTGGATAAGGCTGGCGCATTTCCACGACGCTATTGGTACGGACGAATGGGTAAATCAAACGCGGGCGGTTGCTGGAGACTGATGGTTAATTGACAAAGGATGAAGAACAGTGAACGTAACGCTGGCGTTCGGGAGGGTTTTGGACGTAACTATCTTACGGTTTCCGGGTGGGCTTCGCGTAAATATTATTAGCAGGCTTTGTGATTCTAGCCAGACCTCAAACAACATCTCTTGAACTAATCCTGACTAGATTATAAAAGTTTACATGTCCCATTCTCTAGTGCCACAACCAACTCTCATTGACTTGAGATACAAGGCACTAACCATCAACACCCTTAAGTTGATAGATGTTTCCATGAGTTCTCCTTCTAGCAGCAACCATATCTCTGGATCCTTTTCTGATTTCATAGGTATTATCCTGAAACACAAGTTTAAAACCATTCCTACACATTTTTCCAACACTCAAAAGGTTATGCCTTAAACCCTTTACATAATATACATTATCAGTGTTGCGTATTCCATCAAAACTAATTGTATCTTTCCCAATAATCTTTGCACCCCAATCATCACCAAACATGAGCAAACCACCATCATACTTTTCAACTTTAGTAAACTTACTTTTATCTTCGTTCATGTAATTAGAGCATCCATTGTCAATCACCCAGTAGTCTTCATCCTGTCTGGCATGAAAGGAAGTGACTAAAGTACCTTCCATCTCATTATTTTTATTCTTTAGAGAATTCTTTCTTGCACATTTTCCAGGGTTAGCAAACACAAATTTATTCTCCAAAGCTAAGAACAAGCATTCACTATCATCACCTTAATAATCAAATTCATTCTTTGATATTTTGGCTTCTTCTTTAACATAATACAACTTCTTATATTTCTTATCCTTTCTATCCTTATCTTTATGATCCTTGTTCTTCTTATGTACAACTCTATTTAGACATCTTGAAGCATAATGACTAATATTACCACAACTAATAAATTTAAAGGGAAACATACCTTTATACTTAATGGTACCTTTCTTCAACTTCCTGCTATAATTTGCTTCCAACTCATCAGAACCATCACTATCTGGATCATCCTCAGTTTTTGTTACTTTAAATGTAGTTTCTGTCTTTTCCTCCTTTCCAAACTTTCTCATCTCAAATGCAGTCAAGGTGTCAAATAACTCTTCTTTAGTATACTTCTTAGGATCATACATTTATTCAATAACTGAGTTATTATCACTATAACACTCAGGTAGGGTTATTAGGATCTTCTCAATTATATCTTCATTAGTTAGTTTACCCCCTTGATTCCTAACATCATTTGCTGCAAGTTCAACCCTCTAGAAATAGCTTGCAAAATCTTCACCTTCTTCCATTTTCAAATAATCATATTTGTGCTTTGCCGTCAGCTTCTTTGTCAATTTCACTCTATCATTTCCTCCATAAAGATCATCCAACTTCTTCCAAACTTCATAAGCAATGTCCAAAGAAAGAACTTTAGTTCACTCAGTTTTAGACAGGGCACTGAAAATAGCATACCTCGCCTTCTCATTATCCTCATAAGAAAAAACCTCATCTACAGTAGTAAGACCACCCGACGGGGCAACATACTTCATCTCAATAGCCCTTTAGGTCTTGTAACCAAGAGAAATAATATATCCTCTCATCTACACTTTCTTTTCACTGTAATCATATCCATTAAACATAGGGATCACCAACTTATGTGCCATTGGATCTTCCTTAAGCAGTTAAGCTCTACATAAAGGAACCAAAGCTATGATGTCGATTATTAAAAGGTGTAAGACAATTGAGAGGGTGGGATGAATTAGTTGTCACCAAATTAAACTCAAAAGTTCAACACTTATTAACTTCACAACCACACTATTCTTTTATTAAGTATGAACATGAAATGTAGATTAAAAAAAAGAAAAATCAACACAAAGAACACCAGATTTTATGTGGAAAACCCAATGAGGGAAAAGCCATGGTGAGGATTAATTCACAATATAAAGAGATAGAAAAACCAAATACAAAGGCTCACTACCCAGAAGAGGACTCACTGTCTAGATACAAAGGCTCATTGCCTACAAAAAGGACTCACTATTCAAAAGGGAAGCTCACTACCTACAGATACAAAAGAAAACAAAATATCCACCACAACAATTTACACACATCTACAGCCTTGATCAGAAGATTGCAGAAACCTTCAGCTCACTGCATTCAAGAATTTAACACATTGAAGTATTGCTTCCTCAACTCACTTTTGCACAAATCTTCTCTTAACTTGTGGCTTACTTTGTTACTTTCCATCATCTAAATATTTGCAACTTAACTTGCATTTATACCATCTTCAACCTTAGAAACTTTCTCCAAGGTCGGCCACATACGCTTCATTTCATAAATTTAAATTAGGTCGACAACTCAACATTCCCGTGGTGGAAAGGAATGAGAGTGGACCAATCAAACACTTAGCCAAGACCAAAAAATAATGTCTTGGATAAACCACATGATTCCTTAATTAAATTTAATTCTTCATATGAAGTATAAACACCAGGTCGGCCAAACCTAATGAAAACACAAATGAGCATTGAAGTACACGCTTCCCAACAAGAAGATAACATGCAAATGACATAACATGCTTCATCATGCATGAGAACACATCTTAGGTTCCTTCAGATACATCCGCAACAAGTGTAACAACTTTCAAACAAAAAACTCCTTGCATTAGTCCATCTGGACTGTGCAAACACATGCAAGAACATTGAAACCCATCTTTTGGACCACCAAACCACAAATACTTCTGCCAGAACCTAGAGAACACCTTTACACAACATATTCTAGATCCGCAAGACCTAAAAAAAAATAGTGGACTATGGAGTAGAAACATTTCTCCCAGTCCACCAGAAAGTCAACTCTTCCAGAACAATTCACACACCAATGAACACAACTTTCATATTCCATTAAACCAGAGACTACAAATCACTAGATATCACCATCAGATCATCAAAAACAACCTTTTAGATCCGCACAAGCATAGGATCAACAAAGGAGAAACGCTCGAAGCACATACCAAAGCACATTTTGAATACTTACATAACTCTAGCTTCTCTTTTTATTAATTTTCTCCAAAGCACTTGGAAACCCATCATTTAAGCACATCTGTAACATGTTAAAGATAGCTCCATGTACTCACAACATCTCAACTATACATGCACAATCTACAACATTCTAAACTGTGTTGACATCAATGACAAAATTAATGACAACACCACCAAACTTGCTCATAATTGCAACAAAGGACATATCTCATTGAGGTATTTTTTAAATAGTTCTACCAAGTCAATTGATTGCCTTGTTTGTGCCACCAAATTTTCCATACATGTCTACCAAAGCATTTTATCAAACAACATAGACAAGGCAATCAGGTGTTTGAAAAAATGCCTCAAATAAATGTGCACATCACCATGAGACCACATTTCTTTGAGGATTTTTTTCAAACAAGTGATTGCCTTGTCTATGCTACCAAATTTTCCATCCATTTCTACCAAAGCATTTTATCAAACAACATAGACAAGGCAATCAGGTGTTTAAAAAATTCCTCAAAGAAATGTGGTCTCATGTTGATGCACATCACCATAAGACCACATTTCTTTAAGGCATTTTTTCAAACAAATGATTGCCTTGTCTATGTCACCAAAATTTCCATACATGTCTACCAAATGTTTTTTTTCAAACAATCCCCCTTTATTTCAATGATTTCATTGATGCTTGGATACCCTGTTCCAAAGGTAGGATGTCAAGACAAAAGTTGTGGAATTTGGATTTATACTCAAGCCAATTGTATCTTCTTGAAAGTTTGTAATTTCTTTTAAAAAAATCCATTTTGTGCTTATCTTGCGATCATGGCATTTCATGATACTACATTTCTTTAAGGTATTCCATCAAAAGATTCATGTGAGCTTTGTCTCTGCTACCAAATTTTGCATATATGTCTATTTGTGGACATTATATTGGTAGGTGATACGTTAGAAAATGGCTATAGAGCAAAGTCACATTAAATAAATTATTACAAGGTAGAAATACTTCAAAAAAATTAGCTTTCCATTTTCCTTGTGTTCTTATTGCACTTTTTTATTCATCATGGTTGAGTGACATTTACTCTTCTATAGGATAATTGTAAGTATTTTGTAAGAAGTGTTGAATGACATATATTTCATTTATTTGTATGGATTCATTTTTTAGGAAATAGTATTTGTCTCTTTATCATGGTATAGATAAAATTATCCATCATGCCAAGGAAACGATCAAGGATTAAACCAACACAAGAAGAGATAGAAGCTAAGAATGCAAAGAAATCAACATGGATGAGGGAACATCATGAGAAGAATAAAGTAGAAATGATTGATGAAGATATTCCAATTGAAAAGGAACCTTAACCATCAAGAAGAGATATGGAATTGGTGACACAAAGGGAATGAATGTGAAACCTTCGTGCTAATATAGATTTGAATACCATAGTTGGAGACACACCCTCTACCACAAGTGAATATGGAGGGACACCATCTACCACAAGTGAATATGGAGTGACACCATCTACTGCATATCAAGTTGAGAGTACACCATCACTCACATTTGAGGAAGAGGTATGCCATCATTCCCATGTCAACCTCAAGGTACGTCATCTATTCCATCCTTGATTGAAGGTACACCATCTAGTCCATCTCATTTAAATATTGATAAAAATCCTAATGTTGAGATGAATTTACCTTTGAGAACATCACCTAGAATTTTGTATAGAAAGCCAAAGTTTTTGATTAATATTGATGAGAATATTTTGTATCCAATGGAAGGTAGGATTCCACAACACACTTGTAGAAGATATGCTCATAATATTTGGAGATTGTTATTTGAAAAGTTAAATGAGACCACAAGATGTCAACTATTTGTTGAAATGATATGAAGTATAAAGTATAGGTCCATCATGAAGATTCTAGGGTTGAGAACATTGGATTCTTTAAGTGAAAAAAATATTGTGAAGAATATAATGGATGCATATGAGAGTGTGGGTAAGACCTCATGCTCAAAAGATAGTAATTTCACACGACATGTCATTATGACGATAGTAGGTAATCAAACAAGGAAAGCTTGTCTCATTAGAAAGACTAGTCAACAATTGAGAATTAATACAAAAACTTTATCAAGATCCATTCAAAGGTGCCAAAGAATTGAGGACACTGATTCTACTAAATTATGGGCATTCTCTGGGAGACTACCATGAAAAGATAAACCAATTGTTGAAGCATTGAGATCGCTAATTGAAGAATTTTGGAAGATTAAACAAGGGTGTCTCTGAATCAAAGGGATGTGGTAAGAAGGAGAATTGCTAGTCAAAACCATGACCCACATCCAAAGCATTTTTTGGATATGAATCAAACACATTTTTTCCATAAATTTCTAGATGAGTATCCTCAAATTAAAATTTTTCAAAGATATTTTGAAATGCTTAAACCTTTTTATGTCAAGATAAATCACACACGCACTACTTGTTGTTGTAGATTACATATTGAATTTTCTAACCATTTTGGTGTTTATTGTTCTATATGTTTATATTTGCATACTAACATTTTTTTGTAGGATTGTAGCATACATTCCCTACCAACATCTTCAAGAGATTTCTTATCAAAAAATTTATGTGAAAGAGATAAAGGTCAAATATTTTGTAGGAAATTAAGCTTGGATGACACATGTCAGCATTGTAGTGGCTAGCAACGTATGCTAATATGTGAATATATGGAAAGAAAACATGTGGTTGGAAAGGAACTAGTAGAGTTCAACAAGTATAAAACAGTGGCCTACAATACAAAAGATGGTAATCAAGAAAAAAGGTGTGATTTGGATATTTAAATGATTATAGTGTATCAGTTTATGTCTTCATTTCATGAAATTATAGTGTATGAGTATGCAAGGAACACCCATAGAGCTCGATGGTTGGACTTGCAATTCAAGTTATACAAGGACACCTATCTAATTGGTAGCATTGTTTCAATGGTCAAATTTACAGAGAACTACACTCTATAGCCACAACATGAGGTGCAATCATAGAATTACAACTCCACATAGGTTTCTATATTTGTGCACATAGCATTCATTCATGCAACTAATAATACAGAGGATAACAAGAAGGTATTGAGGGAGTACCACTTTTACATTAGTGATGATCGCACACATTCTACAGAGTTAGTGCAAGGTTGCTTTTAGTTGTTCTACAATGATTTGGCTAGGAGGGGAATAGCATACAACCAACATATAATACGGTTGGATAACTGTGCATCACAGTTCAAGAACTCATAGATGTTCTATTGGTTGAGAAGGATGCATGTTATTATAGGTGTTTAGGATATGTGGAAATTTTGTGAGGCCAAGAATGGAAAGGGGGAGCGTGATGATGTAGGAGCATGTATCAAAAGAGCATTAGCACGAGAAGAGTTAAAGTATAAAGACAATAAAAATTTGACAGATGCTAAATCAATCGTTGATTGGTGTAATGCTTTGATGGGTCAAGGTAATGAAGGTAAGTCTTCATTTTGTAGATTTTTTTGGTTGATAGATGATACTAACATTACACCATATGAGGATTATTGTACACTGATAGAATCAAGTGAGCTACACTCTTTCCTTAGCTCAAATTTAGGTTCATGGAGTATCCATAAACAAAAGATGGCATGTTTTTGTTTTTCAAGTACAATTCAAGCCTGGAATGAGTGTGAGTCAAAGGAGTGGGTTGACGAATGGTGGTTATTTTATCTTAGCCCACTTCACATGTATCAGCCCTCGATGACATTGGAACTGACACAAATGGAATCATTGGTCGACTTTGACCATATATCAGATTTAGTTCAACTAGGTAATATATCTACTTGCATAGTTTTTGAAATTCCTATTGTTATCTTACTTTGTAGTGTATTTGCAATGTTGACTATTTCATCTAATTTTCTACACATATCAATGTAGGGCATGTTTATGTAGTTATTGTAGATGAAGAAAATAAAGAGGGAATAGATTATTACTTGTGTTGTGTTGAGGAAAAAAAGAAATTGGAGGCCCCAGTTATAGATGGAGAAAACATCGAATACCCTACAGGATCAATGGTTGTTACTGGAACATGGCTTAGAAGGTACCCACATAAGAGTGTTAATGTTTGGTTGTTTTAGGACATTGACACGCATCGAAAGATTCTTTATTACTCTAACCTTGTCGTGGCATCCAATTTTCATTTGATCAAATTGTTACCAAATTTTCACCTACAACTCAATTTAGTAGACCTGAAATGGTTTTATTATATTAAAGGTGAAGAATACTCTAACATATTTTTGTCATGCTTAACCATTGCATATTTTAAGGTGCTTAAAAAGGAAGGAATTTTTTTATGTTAATCAGTGTTTTGCAACATACAGGAAAGTACAGAAAGAACACAATATATTGCTTTCATTCATTTTTGTAATGTTCCATTCATTTTGTAATGATTTATATACACAAGACTGCATAAGTGTTGTTTTTCTATACATTGGAAAGGAAGAAGTAATCAAATGTCCCATACAAGCTATGGGAGTAGCTGAACTAAAGCAACATAGGAAATACACTGTACATCTGAAGATGAAAGTAATAAGGGAGCATATAAGAAAAAACATATCCATCATTTCTTGCTGAAGTTTGGTGTTGGTCTTTCTTGTTTCCTACTCCTCCTTGCTCCTGATCTTCAAATGAACCTGTATCATGATAACAAAGTTGGTTAGAGCTTTGGATATGAATCTCATTATGTGCCCTATCAATATAAATATAGCATATTCCTAAGATACTTTAAGTTAGTTGAGCAAGTATCAAATGTGTATGCAAGAGAGCTTGAAAAAATAAAACATCATAGGAGCATTAAGCTTCATTGTTTTTTATCTAACATGTTTGTTCACTATGCAGGTATAGGTGAAATATTATTGCTGATTCATTTCTATTGACATCATAGAATATGGTGAAAAAATGGGCTCCCACAAGTGTTGAGCCCAGCATGCTGCCCCTAAGTCTCAAAAGGGGAAATGAGATAGGAATACACATTCATATTGCTCAAATCAAAGAATTTTCAGTTGAAGGAATATTTCATAAAGTCACTACAAGAGTAACAAATTCATTGCTCATTCATGAAAATCAATTGAAAAGTGCAATGAAGTGAAGATCACAAATGAACAATGGACTCATAAGATGCCTAAGTAATATGCACAATAGAATAAAAGTGCACCATTTTCCCATTCAAAGAATTATGTTTGTAAGAAAATGCTTTGTACTGTCATTGTTTTGCCTCTTTGAATGGTGATTGTCATCATGTCTCATAACTTATTTCTACCATGTATCATATTTTTTTTGTCTATGTTTTTTGGAGTATACACTTTCAAGGTACAACCATCAAAAAGTGAGAAGTAATGACAAATAGTACTCACATAGAAAGGACAACAAAGAGTGAATTGTTCATGGGATGCTAAAAGAAGTAATCATCAAGCTCTCATTACAAAGGGTTACAATGTTTATGATGGGACAACAACCGTGTTCTTTTAAATATTAGAAGGAGCAAAAGAGCATTGACAGTGCAAGGTGATAAGGGAATGAACAAAGGGGATGTGATCACAAGGCCATAAGGGTAACAAGCAAAGTTCAATCAAGACAGGATGGGTAAAGCAATGTAGGCAGAGGTTGCAACTCATGAAGTGCAGTGATTAAGTGAAGAGAAATGTGTGAGAATGTAGAGCACAAGGAATAAAAGCATCCATTTATCATTTTAAGTACAAGGAAGAATAAACAGTGAGGGTACATTTGCATAATCCTATCCATAAGCACAAAAGAATATTTTAGATCTTGTAAATATTTATTCAATGGATCTTCTTGCTGCATTTTGAGCAAAGACAAAATAGTAACCTACAAAAAGAGTAAGCATTTCTCCATGTAAAAGTGTTTTAGAGAATATTGATCTATAGTGTTAAAGACATATAAGCTTCAAAAAGAGTTGCACACAACAAGTGAAAAGAATGTTGTCTTATCAACTGGCTCTTTCTACATGGTGCTTGTGAGACCGAAGTAAAGCCTTCACAGGTGAATCAAAATCCTCAATATCTGCAAGTATTATTTAAGCCCTGTAGACTATATTCAATATGGGGTTTTTGTGGAGACAAAGAAAGTTGAAATCATGTTGTAGCAATGAATACACAGAGAATATCTCATAAGATTCATAGCCTGGGTATCATTCCTTTCGTTTGTTTCAACAAATAGTTGAACCCACAAGGGGTTTGTATGAGGAAATTTTGCATATATATAGAAAATAAATGAAAGAGCTTGGGGTTTTGGTGCATTCTTCCCATAAATGAAATGAAGCCCGTGGTTATAAGGAGTCTCTGAAGGAAAGTGAACAAAATTACCTCTATTTTTACCACATTCGAAAAGGAGAAGAAATGCAACAATAACAAGAACAATATAATATATTGAACCATGGTGAAGGGATTTACAAAATGAGAAATAAGCATGAGTTTCCAAAAGTTCAAGCCTCAGCTTGGGGGTTTGTTTCTTTTGTTTCACATAAGCCAAAAGCCATCAAGGGTTCTACATAGAATATTTGAAAACATACAAAGAATAGAGAAACCCTCCAGTTTTTGCAAAGATGGAAGTGCCCAAAAGATGGAGATGTCACATCCATAAAAGAATAAAAGATGTCTTACAGGGGCTGAGCTAGGAGTGTTTTGCATTACTCATAAATTGAGAGACCACGACCGTGAGGAACAAGAAACCCCTCATAAATGATGGAAACAATGAACTAAGAAAGAAAAAGTCTTACATTTTTTAGAAATGATAGAACCCATCAAGATTTTTCTCAAGAAACACAAGCATTTTCATCATTTTGGCAACATTGAGGCTCAAATTGAACATATTTTTGCAGAAAATAAAGAATGAATGCAAGATTTGAGTGGGGAAAAAGCTTACTTGAGCTTTCTATTGGTTTCTCATAGAGAAAAGTGCCTTCAAATATCGCAGTAAAAACACTTTAGAAACTCTCTAATGGTGGCCTCAAGACATAGAAATAAGTCTTGTCAAAATGTGGACAAAAATGCAGTAGAAAATGATAATGGTTGCAACTAAAAGGAAAAGAAATGCTTCAAAATGGAGGTCAATGTTTAGTTTTGTAACAAAAAATATTTACCTCTGTATTCTCTTATGAATATCTCCAAGAAAACTCTTAGAAGCAACAAGAAATTGAAGGTTTCGAGTTCAAAACCCTAGGTTCATTGTGGTGGCCAGTCAGAGCTGGGTTCCCCCAAAAAAAAACAAAGTGAAAATGAGAGCTGAAAGTTAGGGCTTGGATTAAAATTTTGATTCCTTCACTAATACCTTCGTGGTATTAAGTTATCCTTTGCATAAATTTGTTAGAACCCTAAGCCACATTGTGCCTTAGTCATTTTTGGTGATTTTTAGAAAATCATATAGCTTGTGCCTTAGTTTTTTTTTATGATTTTTATAGAAAATCAAAATGCCTAAGTAGGGAGATATTGTATACTTGGAAAACCTCAAATCAAATCATATATTTTGCCTTGTATTTTTGAAAAATCAGATCAAAACCCAAGTTTGAGCCTTTCTTTTTTGTAAATTGAAACTGCAAATATTGTAAAACAATATTAAGGCAATATTTCTATAAATTTCCTTAGTATTTTTTATTTTAAATGCAGTAAGATTAGAGAAAGTATCAAGTTCTCCTAGAAAAATTCTATTTCTAGTTTGATTCTTTTTGTGAAAAATGGAAAAAACAAGCAAACTAAGGTTTCTATTTCTATTTTCAGTCAGTTTAGACTTTATTTTTGAGTCTTTTATGGGTCGACTCTCTTAGGATGAATCTTTCCATCTTTTTCATTCAATTTGGAGGTAGTTGGAGCCCTATTTCGGAGGATTTTTTCCCTTTCTCTAAATTGGCATTGGAGTTACTATTTTTAGTTGTAGTTAACTCTGATTTTCCCTCCCACTCTTAGAGAGACTTTGGAGGCATATATTGGAGAAAAACTTAAGTTTTTTCTCAGTTCAGATTTGCTTCTTATTCTCTTGATCATTTACAGAGAGCTTTGTAAGCTTTGATTTGTACTTAGATTGTGATATTCTCATACTCCTTTCAAATCAATAAAAATGGTAGAGCATTCCTATCTCATGGTTTTGTCTCATTTTTTTCATTCAATGGTTTGATGTTTAATTGTGATTCAAATTTTGAATCCTTTTGCATGTCCCATTATTGCAAGTGTGTGTGCAGAATTTTCACTATAATATAGGTTGCACATTGTGTTTAGTCCCAAACCTTCATGCAAATTACTTATGTGTTGCATTGTTTCATTTGAGATTGTGAAAGTTAATGTTTTGAAATCTGATTGTGAAGTTGAGTTAGTAGACAAGTAAAAGTTTTGGTGCATAATCATTTAGGTGTTAGGATTTTTCATTTCCAAAGTTATCCTTCTCCCTTTTCCTCGAAAAAGTCTTTAGTTTAGGTGGTCTTCCAAGGGAACCAACCCTCTTTGCAGATTCATTCTCATCATAAGTTACCCACAACTTGAGAATTTTTTCATGTTTCAATAGGATAGTTAAGTAAAATCTTAGCTAGGGTGCAATCTTGATTGACATTAGTTTTTGGTATGCTCGATGGGACTCTAAAACTTGTTTCAAAGAATTTTTTTGAAGTTTTAAGCTACTTTTTTGGTATATGCAACAATGTTTCCAGCCTTTAGAGGTTTTAAGTTATACCTGGGGACTCTGTTCTCTGGTTTTGCATGTAAATCTAGTGTAACTAGGTTATGAGAAGAGTGCAAACCAAATCAAGTCCTGCTCTATTTGATTATTTGTAGTTATCTCCACCAACGAGGGGTAGGAAAACAAGAACTTTTGACTCACCAAGGAGGCCAAAATCCACACCTCCAAATGTCATCCCTACAATTTTAGTGCAGAAAAATATGGTACCTATAGCACAAGCACTAGTGATGGCAAGGCAGTTTGCATTTGCACCATTTAATGGGGGCAACCCATTATTTATTCATTAGCATGAAGATATTCATGTTGCAACCCTCAAAAATATGCCTTATTTCACTGAAGTAGATCAAACCACTCCTGTTGAGCACATTTGAGATGTGGAAACTTTGTGCTCAATTCATAATGTCACCGAGGAGAATGTGGCACTTAGGTTGTTGGTTGCATCACTTAAGGGAAAAGCCTTGTAATGGTTTAGAGGGCTTCCAAAAAATTCAATTGCAACATGGGATCAACTGAGTGATGGCTTGCACTGAAAGTTTGAGGAAAAATCAGAACATTTGTCTTTGCTGGAGTAGTTAAGTACCATCAAGAGAGATCCTCATGAGCACATGTTAGATTTTAACTACCGATTCCAAAGGACTTGGGATAGGATTCCAATTATAGTAAAGCCTTCACCTCAACATGCATTTATGTTTTTTCTCAAGGCTTTGAATAGTGAAATTTCTACAATGATTCAATCTATGGGTGGGCTTATGCTTTCTAACACTTATGATATAGCTATTAGAGTAGAAAACTACCTTATTCAAGCTAGTAGAATAGCTATGAGGCCTCTTATGCCCATTTTTCTTGAATTAAAACCCCCTATTCTTGTGTCATTACCCCCTTTAGCTATTGTCCTGCCTACTCCAGTAATAGGATATCAAGCTACAACCCAAGAAGCTATTATCCCAAACCCATCTCAAGAGCTTCAAGAGATTAGAAGTGGGTATGTGCAAGAACATCATGGAAAAAATAGGCCCTTAAGTGGCAAAAATTCAAAAAAAATAGAGTTAGGTAACTTGATGTAAAATTTTGAATAAGTTATCTATATTATTTCAAAAATATGTAAGAATAGAATTTGTAGCAAATTGAATGTAGTTTCTAAACTACTAGGTTTTTTTTCTAAATCTATTTGGTGAAAATTTTAAATTTCAATGCAATAGTACTTAAATTTTAGGGAAAAATAACAAGTGTGTCACGACCACCCTAACCACAATAAAATGATAATATTTTTTTATAAGATTTTTAGATATAAGTAGAGAACTCATGTCCCAATGTGATGCATATTTTTTTATTTTTTTTCCAAGTAAATAATTAATTATGAATTTTTTATTACTACTTTTAAGAATAAAAACTCATATGTCTAACCACTTTTAACTTAGTAAAAACTTCATGAAATTCATTTTTTTTAATATTATAGTATCTTGAAGCATAGAGATGTGACATTTTGGATTTAAAAAATAGTAATCTTGTTTGAAAGCTATAGATGTTTTCCAATTAGCCTATCAATCAAGACTTTAGTTGTAATTCAAATAGAAAATGAATAATAATTATTTATTAAATTCAAAGTAAAGCATAATTTATATTGGTGGAAAGCTAAGAATCTCCTTTAAAAACCCTTTTCATTTCATTAATTTTGGGTTAAAAAAAAGTCATCAGCCACATACCCTATAGAAACCCATCATATCGCCACTTTTTGGCCCATCATGATCCTACACATACCCAAGTATGTTGAAAACTATTGGGAATGATTTAGTGAGTATTAAGAAGAAATTTTTCCAAGAGCATAGGCCTCACCAAGCTCCATATAAGCCTAATCAGTCAAATGGGCCACCTTTTCAAGTTGATTCTCAAGGCCAAAGGAGAAATTTCAATCCTAGAGCCTTTCAGCCTTTTAATCCAAGTGCTAATAGCTCTTCAAGTGAGCCCATGCCTATGCAAAACAATATGGGACCATAGTGTGATTGGTGTTATGCATGTGACCAAAAGCCTCACAAACAA